>JARYGA010000797.1:0-82012 GCA_030545235.1 Helianthus tuberosus
TATCTTGAATCACATGCTTGCTATGAGGAATTGTTTAAAACTTATCTTTTGTTATGTACGTACCAAACTTGTATGCTCGCCTTTGCTTTTGCATTGAATTGTATTTTAAACATGTTACAGGTTGATGATGCCGATGCTATGAAAAGAAGTAGCGTTGATGCCTAGATACACATATAGACGTTAGGTTTAATATGTTGTATCAATTTTGCTTATGTTGTTATGTACTTCTTTGAACTTGTTGTATTTGAATTTCTTGTAATGTTGACAATTTACTTTATGAAATGAAATCGGTTTATTAAATATTGTCACAAATAGCGTTATGAAGTCTCTTGCAATCTTCACACTTCGTCTCATCCCGATGTTTTCGCCATTGGTTGGGGTGTGACAGCCAGTCACGTACCAAGAGGTACTAAACGACAACAGCTAGGTAGAAGCCATGCAAGAGGAGCTCCAACAGTTTAGAAGACAACAAGTTTGGGAGCTTGTACCATTGCCAGAGGGTGTGAGTCCTATTGGCACAAAATGGGTCTTCAAAAATAAAATTGATGAAAGGGGTATTGTTGTCAAGAATAAAGCCAGGCTTGTGCTTCAAGGGTTCAGACAGGAAGAGGGCATTGACTATGATGAAACATTTGCCCCTGAAGCAAGACTTGAAGCTATCAGATTATTCCTGGCCTTTGCTGTCAACCACAACATCAAGGTGTATCAAATGGATATCAAATGTGCTTTCCTCTATGGTAAGATTCAAGAAGAGGTATATGTTTGTCAACCTCCAGGCTTTGAGGATCCATTTAATCCAAATCATGTCTACAAGCTAAATAAAGCTTTGTATGGCTTGAAACAAGCACCAAGGGCCTGGTATGAAACTCTTTCCACTTTCCTACTATCCATTGGTTTCACAAGAGGTAAAATAGATAAAACATTGTTTTTAAAATGGAGAGGAAAGGATTTGATGATTGTACAGATTTATGTGGATGACATCATCTTTGGAAGCACATGTAATAAAATGTCTGAAGAGTTTAGGCAACTCATGACAGCTGAGTTTGAAATGAGTGCAATGGGTGAACTCCAGTGCTTTCTTGGTCTCCAAGTAAGGCAACTGCAAAATGGAACGTTTATCCATCAAGGCAAATATGCCAAAGAACTTTTAAAGAAATTTGAGATGGATGATTGTAAGCCATGCAGTACACCCATTGCAACCAATAAAATAGTCATGTCTGATGAGAAGGATGATTTGGTTGATCAAACATTATATAGAAGCATGATTGGATCTTTATTGTACCTAACTTCATCTAGGCTAGACATCATGCTTGCAACATGTGTTTGTGCAAGATCCCAGTCAGCCCCTAGAAAGTCAAACCTTATTGCTGTAAAAAGGATATTCAGATACCTAAAAAGTGCTCCCACACTTGGTATCTGGTATCCAGCTGATGGTAAAATTGAGCTTTCAGGTTTCTCAGATAGTGACTTTCCTGGATGTGACAAGACAAGGAAGTCCACTTCAGGAGGGTGCCAATTCCTAGGCAGTTGTTTAGTGTCTTGGCAAAGCAAAAAGCAATCAGTTGTTTCCACATCCACTGCTAGGGCAGAGTATATAGCTGCTGCAAGCTGTACAGCCCAACTGCTTTGGCTTCAAAATCAGTTGCTGGATTTTGGTATCACTGCCCTAAAGACTCCTCTCATGTTAGACAGCCAGGCAGCAGAAAATATCGTCAAAAATCCAGTTTCCCATTCAACCAGCAAACCCATTGATATCAGACATCACTTTGTGAGGGATTGCTATGAAAAAGGTTTGATTTCTCTGCACCATGTTCCAACTAAAGATCAGCTGGCAGATGTGCTAACCAAAGCTTTAGACACATCCACCTTTGAAAGCTTGATCTCTAGGATTGGCATGCTAAACATGGAATAACAGGTAAAATCCTGTTTTTCTATGAATAAAAGCATTAAAATGTTTTCAGAAAATCAAAAATCCATCCTTAAAAATAGCTAAAAATGAATTTTTCATTAAATCCTTAAAAGTCTGCCATAACCACTGTTTTGTTCAAAAGTCTGTCTTACTTAAAAGTCTGTCCAATGCTGAAAGTCAACCCCTATTCTCTCATTTGCTTGATAAGCACTGTTGTCTAAAATCAGTGTTTTATCCACTGATATGCTATCCACTTATAGCAAAAATCATCCACTGCCTTCATTGTTACCGTTACAACCACTGATCTTCTTCCATCAGTGGTTTTCATAAAAACACTTGTACTTCTTTTCATCAGGGGTTGGCACGTGGACAGTACATAGCGGTCAGATCTTTTGGAACCGCTGCCACGTCAGCATTCACTTTTTCCTCTATAAAACCCTGAGCAAAACCCCCAAACAAGGTTTTACTGTCGAATCGAATTCACAAAAATTCCTTTCTCAAAGCAGTTTTCATCTCTTTCTCTCAAATTCTTCATCGATTTCCTTCTTCAAAATGACAAAATCAAAGTCATCTGTGAAATCCACTTCAAAATCATCTTCTGAAAAGGCCACTCAAATGGCTACCACACCCATCGAAATCCCATACAAAGCTCCTCATAACTATCCGGGTCTTCTTACAAAACCCGGCACCATTGACATCTACGATTCAATCATTGACACTATGTCTGCATCAAAGTACAAAACTTTGCTGACAGTAGATGCTCCGATTTATCTGAAAACCCAGAGAGAGTTTTGGAAAAATGTTACTCTTGAAAAACAAGGCGAAGACATCATAGCCATTAACTCTTCTCTAATGGGTAAAACAGTCAAAATCACACCACAATCCATCTCGGAAGTCTTTGAACTCAATGATCAGCAAGGTAAAACTTCTTTTCCCAAAAACGAGTTAAAAACTGATTTCCTTGAAAGGGGGTATGCAGATTCAATAAAAAAGGATACCTTACAAAAAGGTAATTTTCCACCTGCAACAAGATTTTTGTTCCATACCCTTTTGATGTGTGTTTCAAACAAAACAACTGCTTTCAATGAGATACCATTAAAGATTCAAAACCTGGGATATGCTATTCTACAAGATGAAAATTTTAACTACTCCCAAGAAATCTTTAATGATTTGGATAAAAATGTTGATAAAAAGCCATTCTTACTTTTTCCAAGATTTCTAAGTTATGACTTTCAAAAGAAATTTGGTAAGGATGATGCTCATGTAATAAATCAAGGTGACTCTTTTCAAATAAACAGCTTAACAGCTGAAACTTTTACAAGACTTTCAACGCCTTGCAAAACAAAAGCAGAGGTGCCTGAGCAGAATTTAGCAGCTACCACTACTACTCAAGTATCTGCTGCTGAGCCTACTGCTTTAGGTGATCACAGCAGCAAAACAACTGCTGTGAAACCCACACCTAAAATCACCAAAAAGCCAAGACAAAAGAAAACTCAAACCCCCCCCCCCCCAACCTACAAAAAAGGCAACTCTGGAGGATGAGATACCAAAGCAACTGCCAGTGACAGCACAAAAGTCACAAGAAACCACTGCTGCTACTTCCTCACAGCAGATGGTAGAAATATCTCAACCCATACCTGGAACTCCTCCTGCTTCTTCTCAAAAAGAACAGGTTGTACATGTAGGGACCACAATATGATGCTCTGGAATCACTTGCTTCCATCATCCACAGCCCAATGCCCGGGGCCAATTCTCTTTTTACACCCAACCTCACCTCCATAATTCCCCCACAAACAAAAATATTGTTGGATGCTCTTGATTTGAACCAGGCACAAACCAGTCCTTCTCACTCACCTGTCAATGAGAACATACCTCAACAAGTGACTGGGTCTGCTGTATCAATCATTGCTAACCCACCAACAACACCTGAGGATGTTACACCCCTTGAGTTACAAGTATCTCTTGGTGGTAGTCCAAGTGAAGCAGCCACTACAAGTGTTGAACCCACTGGTTTGCATTTGGACAGTGGTTACATCAATAAGACTTCCTTGGAGGCAATTTCTTCTCTGGGAACACTTGTGTATCCAGTCTTCACTGGTTCACTAAAAAGTGTCTCTCTTTTTGAAGGAAGAAGTACCCAGTTCCAAGACAAAGAGGCATCAGTGGATGATTTCTGGAGTACACTCCCTGAATCAACCACTGTTACAACCACTGTAAGTGGGAAATTAGATGATCCCATTAAGTTGGGTGATGGTTTAATGTACCGAGAATTGATGGACAGAATTGACAAACTGATTACCTCTGTTGCAGAAATTAAAGATATGCTGCAACAGTTGTTGAAAGTTCAAAAGGTACCAACCACTACTGCTCTAGCTCAAGCATTTGCATAACCTGCACCTGCTACAAATGATTTATGGACTTTGTTTCAACCACTACTCCAACATCAAAGACAATTGGTGTAACACCCGTCTAATTCTACTTGAATTTAATAATAATTTATACCATTTTAGATAAAAGATGCCTAATTCACATAGATTTCAAAATTAAAGTTCATAAGTAGCAAAGACCTTAGTCAACTAATGACTAAGTTAAAACATCCAAAAGTTGTTTCACAATCTGTTTACAACCATAAACATAGTCTATTAAAGATTATAACATTGCGGAAGCTTGTAAATAGTGTTCGGTTCTTCAAAAGCAAGCTCGATCATCTTCCGGATGGTTTCCAACATCACCTAAGATCAAAACCACATCAAATGTTAGTTTTGATAAAGTTAAAATGAATGTAATCAAGTTCCAAGAGTCAACAACCAAGAAAAATTAAAATTTCCGGAAGAGGGAGGCGCCGCGTGACGCCAAGGCCCCTTGCGTCACGCCAGGCCCCCTTTTTCACAGAATGTTCATTGTTTTGATGCTGCAGATTCCCAGCTCAAAGTTTAATCCAGTTCCAACTTAAAATGGCCATAACTTATGATTCGTAAGTCCGTTTTTAGTTATTCTTTTTCCTATACGTCTGTAATTTCATTACCAACCTGCCTATTATGATAGTCGTGCCAAAACTTCAACTTATGGACAGAAAGACTATATATCGTTATGCATTTATTCGACCCATTTCTACTTGACACAAATTACTACCATTTAGCTAGTAAACTTATGTTATTTTATACCCAACATCCCGGGCTTATCATCACTCGCATTTCTTTACCAATCTCATGGATTAATGCTCTTGTGATTTGTCATCTTCATTTTGACTCTCTAAAACACTAGAACAAACATTTACACAATTAATCGACCCGTTTGGCTCATCTTATGGAATTTCCCCAATATGATGACTACCGAACGATTTTATGTCACTCTTAGACTAGTAATACAAATAACGATCATGGTCGCTACAATCAACACCATATTTATCCTAAATTAAGACTTCGCAAAATTTAACAACAATTCGTTTAATGTAACGGGTCAAGTTACATACCTTAGTGCACGCCCTTCAACCGCAAATCACCACCGGCTTGTCCACTCGACGTTCCGGTATCCTTTCCTATAGAGTTCAATTTTATCACATTTAGAGCTCTTTTTAATCACATTTTGCATAATAGCCAAAACATCACAATTAGGTGTTTTAACTACAAAATTCTAGTTTCGAGCCTTCTTTGAGGCATTCCAACAAACACTTTAAGGGTAGAATTTTACATGTTTATTTATCAAGTCTCTAGCTTATCTCTTAGCCCTAATTTCACATCAATCAACCATCTTACAAAGTTGTTAGCTTCTATAATTCTGAAGTCACTTCACAATTGTCAAATTACACTAGAATAACACTCAATTTCCTAGTGTTTATTAAAATCTACATAACCCACTAATCACCTACAATGGTGTTTATGGATTTTACTAGATTTTCACATGAATTCAACTTGTATTGGTCTAGGGTTTGTCCCTAGACAATGTATTGTTCCTATTTCATCATAAAACTAACATGCAACCATAAATTTCAGAAAATCCCAATTTCATGAGAATTTCGAGTTGAGAGTTTTCATGAAATTTTACATACGTTGTAATCCTCTTGCGATGAGGATCAATAATCTATGCTTTAATTTCGATTTCAGCTTGGATTGAGCCTTCAATTTGAAACTTTAGTGATGTTTAGGGTTTTAGAGATTGGGGGATCGCCCCTGCTTGTTCTTGTACGACCAGACATCCCAAATGGGGTGTTTGGTTTTTGTTTTAATTAGAATTAGCAACATAAGTTTCAATTTTAACCTCTTTGGCCCCTCCACTTTTATTTGACATATAGTTTTGGTTATTTAACCCTATTTCAAGTTATTTCTAGACTTGTAGTTAACTAGGTTATAATTTTCCTAGTTAGTAAATTCTTGTTTATTTATACTTTATAATTCTAATATAAAGTTTTATATTTTCGGGGTGTTACAAGTCCACCCCCCTTAAAAGGGTTTCGTCCCCGAAACCGAATTACGTACCAAATAAAGTAGGGTAGAGACGTCGCATCTCCTCTTCGGATTCCCACGTAGTGTCCGAACCTTTCCTATACTCCCACTTGACCTTGACTTGATCGATGTGTTTGTTTCGCAAGTGCTTGACCTTTCGATCTAAAATCTCCACTGGTCTCACCGTATAATTCAGGCTATTATCCACTTCGATATCATCGTAATGGATATAAGTTGTTTCGTCCGCTAGGCACTTTCGCAATTGCGACACCTGGAACGTGCTACGTATTCCGTTCAACTCTTCCGGTAATTCGAGGCGATAAGCCACCTTGCCGACCCTTCCGATGATTTTAAATGGCCCAATAAACCTCGGGCTTAGCTTCCCCCTTTTTCTGAATCTTATAACGCCCTTCCATGGGGAAACTTTTAGCATAACCATGTCGCCAACCTTGAATTCGATTGGCCTATTCCTTTTATCAGCATACGCCTTTTGCCTGTCTTGAGCCGCTTTCAAGTGTGCCCTAACCACATCAATCTTTTCATTAGTGGCTTGTACTATATCTTGGTGGGCGAGTTCACGTGGACCCACTTCACCCCAACATACCGGGGTTCGGCATTTCCTACCATAGAGCATTTCGTACGGCGCCATCTTAATACTAGCGTGGTAGCTGTTGTTATATGAAAACTCGACTAACGGTAGGTAAACTTCCCAACTTCCTCCAAAGTCGATTATACACGCTCGTAGCATGTCCTCCAATGTTTGTATTTGAAAACTCGACTAACGGTAGGTAAACTTCCCAACTTCCTCCAAAGTCGATTATACACGCTCGTAGCATGTCCTCCAATGTTTGTATTGTTCTTTCACTCTGTCCATCTGTTTGAGGATGGTACGCAGTGCTAATGAACAATTTGGTTCCCATTTGCTCTTGGAAATCTTGCCAGAAATTCAAAGTGAACCGGGTATCCCTATCAGACACGATGGATACCGGTACTCCATGACGTGCTATTATCTCATTAGTATAAACTTCCGACATCTTTTCTGACGTATAAGTCTCACAAATTGGAATGAAGTGAGCACTTTTTGTCAATCTATCCACCGCTACCCTTATGGCATCGAAACCGCGGTTTGTCTTTGGTAGTTTGGTTAATAGGTCCATCGTAATATGTTCCCATTTCCAAACCGGGATTTCCAACCGTTGAAGTTTACCATATGGTTTTTGGTGTTCCGCCTTGACTTGTAAACATATCAAGCATTTTTCCACGTACTTCGCCACATCTCTTTTCATTCCGGGCCACCAATAGTTTTGCTTTAAGTCATTATACATTTTGGTTGCTCCCGGATGAATGGAATAACGAGACTTGTGAGCTTCATCAAGTAGAATCTTTTTAACTCCACATGTGTTAGGAACCCAAATTCTATTGAAACGCATTTTCAAACCGTGGTTTCCTACTTCGAGATCCTTAACTTGGCCAACAATCCTTTCCTTTCTCCAGTTTTCCGTCTTTACTGCTTCATCTTGCGCCTCTCGGATTCGTTCGAGTAAGCCCGAGGTCACAATGAGTTGCAATGATCGTACTCGTATCGGAGCATAATCTGTCTTTCTGCTTAGGGCATCCACCACCACGTTTGCCTTTCCGGGGTGATAGTGTATTTCGCAGTCGAAATCTTTCACCGTTTCTAGCCATCGCCTTTGTCGCATATTTAACTCCTTCTGATCGAAGAAATATTTCAAGCTCTTGTGATCGGTGAATATGGTGCACTTTACCCCATATAAGTAGTGCCTCCATATTTTTAATGCAAATACCACCGCAGCCAACTCGAGATCGTGCGTGGGATATTTCTTCTCGTGTATCTTCAATTGTCTCGAGGCATAAGCTATAACTTTGCCCCGTTGCATCAAAACGCATCCGAGCCCCGATAGTGAAGCATCCGAATAAACCACCATGTCTTCGACCCCATCCGGCAATGTCAGTACCGGAGCTTGAGTTAACTTCTCTTTTAGCGTTTGAAACGCTCTTTCTTGGTCGACACCCCAAATGAACTTTTCTTCCTTCCGGGTTAGCTTTGTTAGCGGTGACCCAATCTTGGAGAAATCTTGAATGAATCTCCTATAGTATCCCGCGAGCCCCAAAAAGCTTCTAATTTCCGAAGGGTTCTTCGGAGGATTCCATTTTGACACGGCCTCGATCTTTGACGGGTCTACCAATACTCCATCGGCACTTATGATGTGGCCGAGAAATTGCACCTCTCGTAGCCAAAAGGCACATTTAGAGAATTTTGCATACAACCTCTCTCGCCTAAGTGTCTCTAACACCTCTTGTAAGTGGTGTGCATGTTCAGCTTCGCTTTTCGAATACACCAAAATATCATCGATAAACACAATGACTGATTTATCCAACATTGGCTTGCAAACCCGGTTCATGAGGTCCATGAAAGCCGCGGGTGCATTTGTTAGCCTAAATGACATCACGAGGAATTCGTAATGTCCGTATCGCGTGCGGAAAGCCGTCTTCGGCACATCTTCCTCCTTGACCTTTAATTGGTGATACCCCGATCTAAGGTCAATTTTTGAAAACCAGTTCGCTCCTTGTAATTGGTCGAATAAATCATCTATCCTTGGAAGCGGGTATCGATTCTTTACCGTGAGTTTGTTTAACTCCCGGTAATCTATACACATCCGCATGCTTCCGTCTTTCTTTTTCACGAACAGTACCGGTGCGCCCCAAGGAGACACACTTGGCCTTATAAATCCCTTGTCAAGCAGGTCTTGAATTTGGGACATCAACTCTTGTAATTCCGACGGCGCGAGTCGGTACGGTGCTTTAGCTACGGGTTTTGCGCCCGGAATCAATTCGATCCCGAACTCTACTTCCCGTTCAGGCGGTATCCCTGGTAAATCCTCCGGAAACACGTCTTCATAGTCTCGTACTACCGGTACATCTTCAATCTTCCGTGATTCTTTCTCGGGCTCATTTGCGTATATCATGAATGCCTTGCATCCTCGCTTCATAAGCTTGTGAGCTTTCAACATTGAGCATACTATGGGGTTACCTCCTTTTTCGCCATAGATAGTGACGTGTTTCCCGCTCGGAGATGTTAGTTTTATCTCTTTACGAAAACACACAACCTTCGCATGGTGCTGAGATAGCCAATCCATCCCAACGACTACTTGAAATTCCCCCATTGACATCGGGATTAGGTCTATCAAGTATTCCTCATCGTCGATGCTTAATTTGCAGCCTCGACAAACATCACTAACTATAAAACTTTTGTTGTCCCGTATTTCAACTTCTAAGGGCACAGATAATTTCGTCAATACAAATGAAGGATGTCGAATAAATCCATGCGAAATGAAGGATTTATTCGCACCCGTATCAAACAATATACGTGCTGGAATTGAGTTAATTGTGAATATACCTGAGACCACATCGGGTTTTGTTTTCGCTTTAGCCGCGGTAAGTTGGAAGGACCTAGCCTTCGCTTTGGGAGCTTCTGCCGGAGACTCTTTTGTGTCTCTCTTTCCAACCAACTCGGGGCATTCTGACTTTTTGTGGCCGGGTTGATAGCATTTGTAACAAACGGAAACTTTTCCGGGACATAGCGATGCAGTGTGCCCCGTTTTCCCACATACCGGACACGGCTTGTCTTTGAAACGGCACTCACCCTTGTGTCCCTTTCCACATACTTTACAACTTGGCGACCCGCCTTTAGCCTCTACCTTCTTCCCCGATTCAGCAGTTCTAGCTTTCTTTGTAGGGCTTGGATTCACATCTTGCGCCCTCTGCTCGCCCCTTTCAACTTGTTTCTTTAACTCAATTTCCCGCTCCCGGGCGGTGTTGATGATTTCTGTGAGAGTTTCATATTTTGACGGAGTCATAAACTCCCGGTACTCGGCACTCAGCATGTTGTAATAATAGTATATCTTTTGCTCTTCAGTGGTGACTAACTCGTCACAGAACCTCAGCTTATCCATGAAGATGCCCGTGATCTTATCAATTGTTTCACCCTTTTGTCTTAGCTGTATGAATTCTTCCTTAATCCTGTTAATAACCGCTTTGGGACTATGGTGTTTAAGGAATGGTACCTTAAACTCGTCCCAAGTCATAACCCTCGCCGCTTCGGCTCCCATTTCCTTCTTTTTATTGTCCCACCAATCCTTGGCTTGATTTCTCAATTGACCCGTTCCGTAAGCAACAAAGTCACCTACGTCACAGTGGGTTCGTTCAAACACTCCTTCGACATCACTTATCCATCTTTGGCAAATTATCGGGTCAACCTCCCCGTTATAGATTGGCGGTTTACATGCCATGAATTCCTTGTACGAACACCCTTTGCGTTCTCCCGACTTTTCTTTTATAAGGTTGACATTATCTTCCAACCTTTTGACTCGCTCTTCGACAAGCGACAACACCGTACTTTGAATCTTGTCTATGAACCCGGATAGACTACCTTCAATTGCCTTCCCTACTTCTTCGGCAATTATCTCTTTCATTTGTTCGATGCTTGTTTGCACCAGATTATCATCATTTCCATCAGACATCTTGAAACTGAAATGTTTACATTTAAACGTTAAACATTTCATTCATAACATTGCTTCATTTGTTTCGGTTTAGCCAAGTTCCTAACTTGCTTTAACCGTTCACATTTGGTGCACTTTTCGGGTTTGAGTGTGTTAACACGCTCTTCCCATGCACGTCAATTCTTTTCTCATTCTTACATAAGACATAATTTGTTAACATAATAAGTTAATTCTTACCTGACGATTGATCAAGCTTGAACCGAACACTTTGTTGACAACCTTAAGCTCTGATTACCAACTTGTAACACCCGTCTAATTTTACTTGAATTTAATAATAATTTATACCATTTTAGATAAAAGATGCCTAATTCACATAGATTTCAAAAGTAAAGTTCATAAGTAGCAAAGACCTTAGTCAACTAATGACTAAGTTAAAACATCCAAAAGTTGTTTCACAATCTGTTTACAACCATAAACATAGTCTATTAAAGATTATAACATTGCGGAAGCTTGTAAATAGTGTTCGGTTCTTCAAAAGCAAGCTCGATCATCTTCCGGTTGGTTTCCAACATCACCTAAGATCAAAACCACATCAAATGTTAGATTTGATAAAGTTAAAATGAATGTAATCAAGTTCCAAGAGTCAACAACCAAGAAAAATTAAAATTTCCGGAAGAGGGAGGCGCCGCGTGACGCCAAGGCCCCTCGCGTCACGCCAGGCCCCCTTTTTCACAGAATGTTCATTGTTTTGATGCTGCAGATTCCCAGCTCAAATTTTAATCCAGTTCCATCTTATGGAATTTCCCCAATATGATGACTACCGAACGATTTTATGTCACTCTTAGACTAGTAATACAAATAACGATCATGGTCGCTACAATCAACACCATATTTATCCTAAATTAAGACTTCGCAAAATTTAACAACAATTCGTTTAATGTAATGGGTCAAGTTACATACCTTAGTGCACGCCCTTCAACCGCAAATCACCACCGGCTTGTCCACTCGACGTTCCGGTATCCTTTCCTATAGAGTTCAATTTTATCACATTTAGAGCTCTTTTTAATCACATTTTGCATAATAGCCAAAACATCACAATTAGGTGTTTTAACTACAAAATTCTAGTTTCGAGCCTTCTTTGAGGCATTCCAACAAACACTTTAAGGGTAGAATTTTACATGTTTATTTATCAAGTCTCTAGCTTATCTCTTAGCCCTAATTTCACATCAATCAACCATCTTACAAAGTTGTTAGCTTCTATAATTCTGAAGTCACTTCACAATTGTCAAATTACACTAGAATAACACCCAATTTCCTAGTGTTTATTAAAATCTACATAACCCACTAATCACCTACAATGGTGTTTATGGATTTTACTAGATTTTCACATGAATTCAACTTGTATTGGTCTAGGGTTTGTCCCTAGACAATGTATTGTTCCTATTTCATCATAAAACTAACATGCAACCATAAATTTTAGAAAATCCCAATTTCATGAGAATTTCGAGTTGAGAGTTTTCATGAAATTTTACATAGGTTGTAATCCTCTTGCGATGAGGATCAATAATCTATGCTTTAATTTCGATTTCAGCTTGGATTGAGCCTTCAATTTGAAACTTTAGTGATGTTTAGGGTTTTGGAGAGTGGGGGATAACCCCTGCTTGTTCTTGTACGACCAGACATCCCAAATGGGGTGTTTGGTTTTTGTTTTAATTAGAATTAGCAACATAAGTTTCAATTTTAACCTCTTTGGCCCCTCCACTTTTATTTGACATATAGTTTTGGTTATTTAACCCTATTTCAAGTTATTTCTAGACTTGTAGTTAACTAGGTTATAATTTTCCTAGTTAGTAAATTCTTGTTTATTTATACTTTATAATTCTAATATAAAGTTTTATATTTTCGGGGTGTTACAATTGGCTGATCAGCAGCATGAGATACATGTTCAAAAGCTGAGAAACATGATGGAGTCAAGGTTTAAAGATACCCAAGCTGACATCAAGGCTATAAAGGCCCACATGCTGAATACCACTGGCACTGCTCCTCCCACTGTTCTCTTTATTGATAACCCACCACCAGATAATGCCAAAAAGGGGGAGAAAATCAAGCAGTGGAAGAAGAAGGGAGTTGAAGATTGTCTTTATATTGAACCACAAAAAGATTGCATGACTAAAGACATTCCCTTGCCAGATGGTAGTAAAAAGATTGAGGTTACCACAAATGCACTTGCTGAAGCAAAAACAAGTGTAAAAAGGGATAGAGAGGCTAAGGATAAATCCAGGTGGAATGAGGATAAAAGAGCATTTATGGAGCTGAATGAGCAGGGTATTTCTGAGCCAAAGGATGATAAAAATCCTAAGCCAAAAATAAAGAATCCCACTAGAAAAGTGAGGGAACCCAAACACACACCATCCAGACCCACAAAGCATGATTCCAAACCACCTTCCAAAAGCTCCAAACATCAATCTTCCACCCAAACAGCTGTTGTAACTCCTGCTATATCAACAACTGCAGATACTTCAGTAGTTTCAACAACTGCTAGCCAAACACCTGCCACCACTTCAACACACACCACAACCACTGTCTTACCACCACCACCAAAGATCACCTCACCACCTAAAACATCATCAACACCACCTTCATCTCCTGCCAAAAAGAAGAAGACAACAGATGTCACAACATCTGTTATAATGGAAACAGTGGTTGAAACACCAGTTGTTTCAACAGCTGTTAGTCAGCCACCAATCACTTCCACTACAATAACCACCACTCAAATCACCACCACTGATCCATCCAAAACATCATCAGCCTCTCCTCAACCAAAAAGAAGAAGGTTAATTCTGAAAGATGATGATACTTCACCACCACCAACATCTTCACAACCTCTATCACTTGTTACTATACCAAACCCTGTTCCACTCTCATCAGCTCAGTTTCAAAAACCAATCACTGACATTACTCCTGCAGGTGTCCAATATCCTCTAGAACATGTTGCAGTCAGAGAAGAGATCAAATCCTTCTACTTTGAGGATGACCCTGCTAAAAGGAGTTTGCCATCTGTTGAAGGATATCCTAGGCCTAACAACATTGAAGAATACTTAAAAGTTAAGGCTCAACAGGCAGAGGATATCTCCAAGAAAAATTCACAAGGAAAGTCTGACAAAGAAATACAAAGGCATTATCATTTTTTGCTCACACAAGTCAGATCTTTGGAGCAGTTTGCAAAGAATGCTTGTCAGCAAATATCAGAAAGAGTAGATGAATCCCTGAGAAAAGACTACATTGAAAATATCATGGCTTATAAGAAGTATAAGGGAGAAAAGTACATGTACAAAGAATGGACCATTCCTGAGCTTGAAAGTGAAGCAGCCAGGATTCAAGAAATGATTAAAAACAAGGTCAAACACACTCCTCCTAATTGGGCAAAGTATAAGAAGAATGTACCTGATAAGGCATTGGAGCTGAGAAGAATGAAAGAGGAATTGATCACTGCTGAATTTGGGTCAAAGAATCAAGTGATGAGGTGGAAAGAAGACAAAGTCAGGGTTACTTGCAAAAAGTTGGAGGATCTAAGGAAGAAAAATCCAAAGATTCCACAAAAACCTGACTATCCTGATGCAGAGGTTTCAACAAGACCACCAAAGCTGCAAATCAGAAGAGCCACTGCTCCAGCTGGTGCATTTCTTTATCAAAGAAGAAGGAAAAACAGATGGATGTAGAAACAGTAGAAGAAATAGCTGCTGGTAATGAAGTGATAAAGATGGTTTACAAACAGATGATGGCTGATATTCCTGAACTTGCTCAAGCTCAAAGCACTCCTCAGTCAGTCATCACCAGGCCAGCATCTCCAAACTCCTCATCTAATAAAAATCTCCCAAGAAACCCACCTGACTCAAAAGTACTAAAGTGGAAAACTGATAAACAGTCCCATGTACTGACTGTGATCAAGTCTAGTGGAGAAGTGAAGAAAATAACAAGGGAACAAGCACTTGGCCTAAGTCTTGAAGATCTGCAGGATCTCCTTGATCTTCCACTGTGTAGGGATGAAGATGACACAGATGCCTTAGACTTTGAGTTACAACTCAAAGGGCAAATAAGGGAACTGTTGATGAGGCAATAAAGCTCCACAATAATGAAGTCTCTCCCCTATCAGAAGAACAGATAATTAAAGCCAAAACTGGATCAGAGCAGTGGATCCAAAATAAGCAGATGTTATATATACAAGTCTCTCCCCTTGAAAGTGATTTCAACATCTGATGACCTCCAATCCACTGATCTTTACAACTGCTGACCTACAACTGCTGATCAAGTCAAAGACTGATGAAGACTAAAGCTCTGCTGATCAATCTACTGCTATAGGTCAAGCACTGCTGGATGTATCAAGTACTGCTAGGTTCACATCAGTGGAAGGATAAAGCAGTAGTTTAGCTTGTTTTATGTAATGTATTGTAATCAGTAGTTAGCATAGCAGTGTTTGTATCAGATCAGTTGTTAGAGTTTGTTAGGAGGTTAGATGTCACTTTCATGGTGACGTCAGCAAAGATGCCACAGTGGTTTGGGCGTGCCTATAAATAGAACAGTACCCTGTACTGTTCTATTAGCTCTTCACCACTTTTCTTCCTGTACGAACAATCACTGTGAGCTCAGGCTGAGGGGGAGTTTGTTACATGCATGCATTGTAATCGTTATTGAAATAAATTCAATCATTCGGTTCTTTGTTGAAAATGTTTGTTGAAAGCAATTCTCCTGTTTGATTGTGTGAAAAGTTTGTTTCCATTTACATTCCGCTGCATTACTTGTTCATCTTTCATCTTATTTCAAACGTAAAACACAATCAATCCAAACTCAGATCCTAACAACTCCCTCACGGGTTATAAACCTAGGATAGGCTTGGAATTTAGGTTTAACTTGTTAGACAACAATCACTAGGGAAACTAGTTCAGACTCATCACGAAGACCCTACCTAGAAATTTAATGACGAAGACCTAACAATAATTTCGCACCTCACAGCTATTGAAATTAGTAGAACACTTAGACTCACTTAACTATCAAATATCGCTTCTAAGGTGTATCGGCCAATTAACCAAAAAGATTACAAAATTAACTATAATCTAGCATGAACCTATTATGTGAAAGACATCCACCAAGACACACACAAAGCAATAAATGACAATTAAACAACTTTAAGCATGCAAACACATCAAACAAATAAACCAAATCAACTACTTTTGTAAAAATCCATAAATACTTAATTAAACATAATAAAAATCCAAACTTTATAAATCCATCATCCAAGTCTAGGCAGTAAAAAGTTTTTAGCCAAGAATCAACATCAAGACAAATAAACAAGTCTCAAATAAATAACAAATCATGTTCATGAGTTCGACTAAGATATATATATATCTATACTATATAATAAAAGAAACCAATAAATGGACACTTGTCATGATTCTAGACCATCATTAATTGTATATAATTATTATTTAATTTAAATTATTAAATTTAATATGTTTAAAACATTTAAGAAATTACGGATAAAGTTCCATAAAATATATTATTATTTATTTATATTAATTACTAGGTTAGAAATTATATCTTAATTCCTTAATTGTAGCTTATTATTATTTAATTTAAATTATTAAGTTTAGAGTAAAATGCACGGATAGTCCCTGTGATTTTGTAAAATAACATCTATAGTTCCCAACTTTTGGAAATTACACCGGAGCTCCCTATGGTTTGACAGTTTATTACTCAAATAGTTCCTGAAGTGGATGAGGGTTAGTTTTCTCAGTTAAATGGGTGTGAAATGACCTTAATGCCCTTACTGTATTAAAAATATTAAAATATTAAAAGATAAAGTTAACTCAAGTGGCCCCACCCCACCATCATCCCCACCCTCACCCTCACCACCTGCAACTCCCTCATCGATACACGCCTTCTTCGTGCATTTTACAAAAGTTGGGGACTATAGGTGTTATTTTACAAAATCACAGGGACTATCCGTGCATTTTACTCTTAAATTTAATGTGGTTTGACAGTTTGTTACTCGAATAGTCCCTGGAGTGGATGGGGGTTAGTTTTCTCAGTTAAGTGGATACATTTTTTTAGAACTAATAATTTAAGACCACTATTATTTAAATAAAACTTGGGTTATTAAATGTATGTTCACATGACTGTTAAAACTCGTGAGAAAGTCGATGATACAGTCTGTCTTCTAATCGATGGTTCAAACGCTTACATATTTATAAACTTGACAAACATCACAAGATTTGATCATACATGACACAAAATTTTGTTTGGATATCAGAAAAGCGTCTTAAGAATATCGTTTTATAATTGTTAAACTTTCGTTATTAACTATTTGATTTTTTATTTACTTAACCCGTGTAATACACGGGGTTATAACCTAGTATATATATAAACCAAACTAACTCGTTTGCGAACCGACCCGATTATTGATCTCGAACTTGAAACTCGAACCAACAACCCTTCACCTTCTAGGATCGCCCTTTTTAATCTGATCGTATCCCCTTCAGCCTCTTTATGTGTCCCTCTTCAAAAAAATAAAATAAAAGCTGCCGCCTCCTTTTTTTCATTCGTCCGCCCCCAAAATCCTGTATATATGTGATTCTTTTATCTAAAAGAACTAGGTTATAACCCCGTGTATTACACGGGTTAAGTAAATAAAAAATCAAATAGTTAATAACGAAAGTTTAACAATTATAAAACGATATTCTTAAGACGCTTTTCTGATATCCAAACAAAATTTTGTGTCATGTATGATCAAATATTGTGATGTTTGTCAAGTTTATAAATATGTAAGCATTTGAACCATCGATTAGAAGACAGACTGTATCATCGACTTTCTCACGAGTTTTAACAGTCATGTGAACATACATTTAATAACCCAAGTTTTATTTAAATAATAGTGGTCTTAAATTATTAGTTCTAAAAAATGTATCCATTTAACTGAGAAAACTAACCTCCATCCACTCCAGGGACTATCCGAGTAACAAACTGTCAAACCACATTAAATTTAAGAGTAAAATGCACGGATAGTCCCTGTGATTTTGTAAAATAACACCTATAATCCCCAACTTTTGTAAAATGCACGAAGAAGGCGTGTATCGATGAGGGAGTTGCAGGTGGTGAGGGTGAGGGTGGGGATGATGGTGGGGTGGGGCCACTTGAGTTAACTTTATCTTTTAATATTTTAATATTTTTAATACAGTAAGGGCATTAAGGTCATTTCACACCCATTTAACTGAGAAAACTAACCCTCATCCACTTCAGGAACTATTTGAGTAATAAACTGTCAAACCATAGGGAGCTCCGGTGTAATTTCCAAAAGTTGGGAACTATAGATGTTATTTTACAAAATCACAGGGACTATCCGTGCATTTTACTCTAAACTTAATAATTTAAATTAAATAATAATAATCTACAATTAAGGAATTAAGATATAATTTCTAACCTAGTAATTAATATAAATAAATAATAATATATTTTATGGAACTTTATCCGTAATTTCTTAAATGTTTTAAACATATTAAATTTAATAATTTAAATTAAATAATAATTATATACAATTAATGATGGTCTAGAATCATGACAAGTGTCCATTTATTGGTTTCTTTTATTATATAGTAAGTATAGATAGATTATATTTGGACTCAAATTCTCAGATGGATCGGAATTCGGATAGAGATATGATTGGTGGGCTCTAATTTTTGGAATGGGCCTGGGCTTATGATTTGTAGAGTTGGCGGTCAAGTCAAACAATTTATCTTTTTGGTCAACAACATATCCTTAGTCAACAGACCATAGCCAATTCACAGTTCATTCACGTGACTTCCTTTATTTTTATCATGACCTTGGGAAATAATTCTACTTTCATACAATGTACACTTTAGTCCCTTAAATTCTATAAAGTACTTTAATTGCAATTTAGGCATTCCATCTTGTAACTTTATTTAATATTTTCCAATTCTTCGTTTAAGCTCGTTTCAACACTCGGTCAAGTATCTTCAATATTTCTCTATTTTAGCTCCACACTTCACGAACACCTATAAAAATATAAATTTAGTAAAACCGAACAAAAGCGACTCGAATACTAATAAAAACATTAAATTATTATACAAAATACACAAGATAAATAGTATGGTTTACACCATATCAGTTACCAACTTTCTCTCAATCTTGTTACAACATATCGATAGACTGGGTTGAATTGGTTGTTCTGTAGGCACTCCATATGACCATCCCTAACCTCTCGACTAGTAAACAATATGCCACAACAAGATTGGTCTAAGAAAACTTGGTTTTATTGTCCTTTTTTTAACTTAATTAGTTTGTGTTTGTGTTTGTGTCAAGCTCACAATTGGGATCACGGTTAGGATCTTATTAATTACCAGAGAGAATAATAATCAAATTTGTTAAGTTACTGAATAAATAAATATGTGCACCTTAGATCTTGTTACTTTGCAATCCTTGGCAATGATCCCTACTTATGGGTTCTATCCTCCAAATATATGTTTTGGTGCTCCGTAACAATTTCACCAATTTCTTTACTTTGTCGAAGTACCCAAACCTCCATTAACCAACATTTCTCAACTTTTACCCCACAATCGGATCTGGTGCATTACCAGAAGTCTCCTGAGGATCTTGACGTAATCTTAGAAGCTTTTTATTACCCCAAGATCTAGTTCGATGGTAGAAGCTTGTCACCCGAATCTAGTTTAATACCATAAAACCCCTGGTAAAATCTGATTCAATACCAGAAGCTTACACCAGATCTGATTAAAGGTACCAGAAGTCGTACGCACACCCAGACAAGTTAAGTTAAATTAGATTAGATTAATTTAGTTTTACAGAAGCCAAGTAACCCGGTCACAAAAGATAATAACCATGAATTAGTAAAAGATAAATACATTTAATAAAATAAAAGATTATATTAATAAGATTAACTAATCCAGGACTTTGAGAAGAGATAAAGATTACAACCGTATGATCTTAACACTTTTACCCATCACGATTACCACTCTTCAGTGATCTTCAAGCTCAAGCTCAAGTGTAAGTGTGTGTAATGTGTCTCTCAACTCTCAATTATTACATATATCTAGTGAACTAATCTATCGATGCCTTATTCTTAAGACAGATGATCAAAGATAGAATGTTGGAATTCTAACTTTGAAGAGATTTTGATCAGCATGAAAGCATCCCCTAAGGATTAATCTCTCATCTTCAAAGTAAAGGGAGCGTATGAAGCATCATGATCATGGTATACTTGGACATTGATGAACCACGATCCATAGGTCATCCACACTTTTCCAAGGAACTAGAGCCTTCGAGTAAGATAGAACAAGGCCTTAGAAGGCACGGGGTGCTCAAGTATGCATGGCCGTGCATGGACAGGTGTCCCGGCAGGTCTCACATCAGGTGTACTTCTAGTCTCCTATTTTTTCTTGCCGATTTGTCTTTAGTGGGAGGCACGACCATGCCAAGGCATGCACAAATGTGCCTATACTTTTATTTTCTTACCCACCACGCTTATCTGATCTTTCATAATTTTCTAAAAGGTGGGCTGAGGCGCTTTGCACAGTGGTGCACCTCGTGTACCCTAGGGTGCATGGGTGTGTGTCGCAACCCCCGCCCCCTTATCTGTCCTGGAAACGGGCGGCCGCGAACATCAGTTGTGGTGGTATCAGTTTGTTTATTAATTTGGCAGCGGAAATTCATCAGGACCGTAGTTAGGAAATGTTTATCAGAGTAAAACCACCATATTTTATATTAATAACCACATGGGTAAAACCCAAGTTTCTTATTACAACATAGGGATAAACCCTATTTTATTGAATTTAATACATCCTCTTTTAGGTAACTTTTATAGCCAGATTTTTCCAAGCCGTCAGTGCTCTCAAGTTGGCTTTCTTCTAATTTGGCTGTCACATTGTGTTACCTGAAACGCGTTTTAAAAACATTTGTTAGTGGGAAATACTGGTGAGTGAATCCCAGTTTAATCAAGAAATATTTTATCAATTAACACAGTATGGAGAGCGATCACATTGTTTATTTCTACACAATTACTCATTCAGTACTGTCAATCCTGACTGGTGGGTCATATTACACATTGGCTAACTCGTTGTCCAATTGTAACGTGTTCCACATTTTGTATACAAAACCCCAACATACCGGCAGTAATTGAAGAACTACAAAGACTCAATCACTGCTTAATCGTATTGTAAAGCATTTAAGGTTTTGTAAAACAGTTCACAAAAAGGTTTACAAAAGGCGGATAAACTCACATTGCTGTTTTAGACTTCTTCTAGGGTTTCCTGGTGTTAATCTATAATTTACACAAATGTACATATGTTAGTATAATAACCCTTTAATTATATTAAGGATACCCTCCCCGAGACGGTATTCCAACAACTACGTCGGGCAGAACCACGACAGTTGTTACGGAACCCTGGATCAATCGGGCAGCGTATCTAATACGTAACTGGGGTTATAATACTTACAACGGAGCAGAACTTCGTTAATTAGGGGGATTTAATACCCGTATATTATGCCTACTTCTCAGAAATTCGCTTAGAAAGAAAAGAATTGAGCGACGGAAAACGAAATCCCGATGCCTTCTTATATAGGGCTGAAATCTGATGTCCTGGCGGCCCGCGTAAGGTTAGGCTAAGGCCTACGCGGCCCGCGTCATAGGGGGTTTAGACCGTAGGTGATCCGGGTCATGACTAGGTTCAACACGCAGGTGAACCGGGTGCAATCTGGCCTCTTAGATGTCGCGGCCAGCGTAAGGTGTAGCCTAGGGCTACGCGGCCCGCGAGCGCACCAAAATTTTTGTTTTTTTAATTATTTTTAATGACATTTCATATTTTGGGCTCGGTTTTCACATACGGGGTGTATTTAGAGACATATAGGGGTATTTTAAAATATATTAGGGTGTCAGAAAAATTTCAGGAGGGTTGTTATATCCTCCCCACCTTGTTTTAGAACTCGTCCTCGAGGTCTACTGGAACAAGTGTGGATATTTCCTTTGCATTTCTGATTCAAGCTCCCATGTGTATTCTGGTCCTCTTTTGGAGTCCCACTTCACTTTGACCAGAACTAATCTCTTGTGTTTGAGATTCTTGACTTTCCTGTCTTCAATTTGTAGAGGTCTTTCTACAAATTTTAAATGTTCATTTACCTCTATATCCTTAAGAGATACTATTAGTGATTCATCAGCTAAGCATTTCTTGAGATTAGATACATGAAATACATCATGTATCCCTGCCATTTCCTCTGACAGTTGTAGCTGATAGGCTACAGGTCCTATTCGTCTAATAATCTTAAAAGGTCCAACATACCTGGGGCTTAGCTTTCCCCTCTTGATGAATCTTACCACTCCTTTCCAAGGAGAGACTTTCAATAACACTTTATCTCCTACCTGAAATTCCAACGGCTTTCGTCTGTTATCAGCATAACTCTTTTGTCGATCACATGCTGTTTTTAGTCGTTCCTTGACTTGGATGATTTTGTCTGTTGTTTCTTGTACTATCTCAGGTCCAGATAGTTGTTTTTCTCCAATTTCTGCCCAACAGACTGGCGTTCGGCACTTTCGTCCATAAAATGTTTCGAATGGTGCAGCATTGATACTTGTGTGATAACTATTATTATAAGAAAATTCTATCAATGGTAAGTGATCGTCCCAATTACCTCCGAAATAAATTACACAAGCTCTAAGCATGTCTTCCATCGTCTGAATTGTCCTTTTGCTTTGTCCATCTGTTTGAGGATGATAAGCTGTGCTTAGATTCAACTTGGTTCCCATGGATTTTTGGAAACTTTTCCAAAAATGAGAGGTAAAACGACTATCTCTGTCAGAAACAATTGATAGAGGAATTCCATGTAAAGAAACTATTTCATTTACATACAATTTAGCTAATTGTTCCATACTGAAAGTTTCCTTCATTGATAGGAAATGAGCTGACTTGGTTAGTCTATCTACAATCACCCAGATTGTATCATTACCTTTCCTTGTTTTGGGTAGTTTAGTAACAAAATCCATTGTTATTAATTCCCATTTCCACACTGGCATTTCTAACTGTTGTAACAAACCTGAGGGTTTCTGATGTTCAGCTTTAACTTGTGAACAATTTAAACATATAGAAACATATGCTGCTATGTCCTTTTTCATTCCTATCCACCAGAAATTCTTTCTTAAATCCTGATACATTTTATCATTTCCTGGATGCATCGTATATTTAGACTTATGGGCTTTTTCTAATATACGATGACGTAGGTTTCCTAATTTAGGTATCCACATTCTTTTCTTATGGAATCTCCAAATTCCATCTGTTCCTTGTTCTAATTCCTTAATCATTCCTTTTAACTTCTCAGTATCATCCTTGATTACTGATTCTTGTGCCATTCTAATTTGTTCATTTAAATCTACTTGCAGATTTAATTTAAGTGAACGTACTCTTTTTGGCTTTTCATGATACTTTCGGCTTAAAGCATCAGCAATTACGTTTGCCTTTCCTGCATGATACTGGATATCACAATCATAATCACTAAGTAATTATATCCAGCGTCTTTGTCTCATATTCAATTCCTTTTGTCCGAAGACATATCTTAAACTCTTATGGTCTGTGAAAATGGTAAACTTACTACCATATAGGTAATGTCTCCAAATCTTAAGGGCGAAAATTATAGCTCCTAATTCTAAATCATGAGTGGAATAATTTTCTTCATGATTCTTAAGTTGTATGGATGCATAAGCTATAACCTTTTGACGTTGCATCAATACACATTTATAACCTAATTTAGAAGCGTCATAATAGATTACAAAATCTTCAGTTCCTTCTGGTAACGCAAGTATTGGTGCATGGGTTAATCTTTGCTTAAGGATTCTAAAGCTTCTTCTTGTTTTGGTTCCCATTTAAACTTAACAGATTTACAAGTTAGCTTAGTTAAGGGAATGGCTATTCTAGAAAAATCTTGAATAAATCTTCTATAATATCCGGCTAGTCCTAAGAAACTTCTAACCTCGGTTGGTGACTCAGGGGTTTTCCACTTGGTTATCGCCTCGATCTTGGTTGGATCCACATGAATTCCTTTATGATTGACTAAGTGTCCAAGAAATTGTACCTGTTCTAACCAAAACTCGCACTTTGAAAACTTAGCATAAATTTTTCTTTTCTTAATAAACTTAAAAGTGCGTGCAAATGTTTTGCATGTTCCTCTTTACTCTTAGAGTAAATGAGAATATCATCTACAAAGACAATTATGAATTTATCCAAATATGGCTTACATATTCGGTTCATCATGTCCATGAATGCAGCTGGGGCATTGGTTAAACCAAATGGCATGACAGTAAATTCATAATGGACATACCTTGTTCTGAAGGCGGTCTTAGGAATGTCCTCTTCCTGTACTTTTAATTGATGATATCCTGACCTTAAATCGATTTTTGAGAAAAATCGTGCTCCTTGTAACTGATCAAACAGATCATCAATTCTTGGTAATGGATACTGATTCTTAATTATGACCTTATTTAATTCACGGTAGTCAATGCACATACGCATTGATCCGTCCTTCTTTTTTACGAATAAGATTGGCGCTCCCCATGGGGATGAACTTGGTTGTATGAATCATTTCTCCAACAATTCGTCTAATTGTTTCTTTAGTTCTTGCATTTCTGCAGGTGCCAAACGATAAGGTGCTTTGGCAATTGGTGCTGTCCCTTATATTAAATGGATTCTGAATTCAACTTCTCTATTTGGAGGTTGTCCTGGTAATTCTTCTGGAAATACATCTGAAAACTGGGATACTACTGGAATATCATTTAATTCTTTTCCTTTAGTGTTAGTGATTATAGAAATCAAATACACTAATGACCCTTTTCTTATGTAACTTGTTGTTTTCATCACAGATATGAATTTAGTGGATCTAGAGGTTTTATATCCTTTAATTGTGATCTTTTCACCCTTTGGTGAATTTACTTGTATTGACTTTTGATCACACAAAATACTGGCTTTTTTGGCTATTAACCAATCCATTCCTAATACGACATCAAATCCTGCCAAATTCATGGGGTAAAGGTTTGCAATAAATTTCTGATTTAGAATTTCTATTCTTGCTCCCTGCAAGATTTCAGAAATTTTAATGGTTTCCCCATTTGCTGTCTCTACTAGACATTCTTGTGTAAGTTTAGTTAATGATTGATTGAGAAGTTTGCAAAATGAAGTATTAATAAAACTTTGGTTTGCACTAGAGTCAAATAATACTTTAGCAAAAATATCATTAACTAAAAATGTACCAGTGATCACATCCGAGATCATCTTTGCTTCTTCTGCAGTTAGAATAAATGCTCTAGCATTTTTTGTATTCTTGTTATTCGTAGCTGGAGCTAACTTTGGACAGTTTGGTTTGATATGACCTTGTTCTCCGCAGTTGTAGCATATCATGTTGTTAGCTTTCTTCCTGCAGTCTTCTTCCTTGTGTCCCGATATTTTGCAGAAGTTACAGTAGATGGAGCATCTTCCTGGATGCTTCCTTTTGCAATTCTTACAGTAGGGTGCAGAGGTAGAGCCTACATTTTTCCCACGGTTAGAATTTCCAGAACGAAATTCTTGTGTAAGCTTCTGGGTTAGGTTTCTTCTTTGATCATCTTCTCGTGTACGGACTAATTCATCTGTCAATGTGTTGGCTAGTTCTACAGCTTCTTCTATGGTTTGAGGTCTAGCTGCCTTGACTACATGCCTTATATCCCCGATTAATCCCCAGATGTAACGTGAGATTAACATTGGTTCAGGTGAAGCAAGGGTTGGCACTATTCTAGCATATTCAAAGAATAACTTAGTGTACCCCTTACTATCCACACCAATCATTCTTAGGTTTAAGAACTTGTTTGCTATCTGTTCTTTTTCATTAGGAGGGCAAAATTTTCTTTCTACCATGTTTTTAAACTCTTCGCATTCCATATTGTAAGTTCTATCACTTCCTCTAGTCTGGAGGATAGTGTTCCACCATTCTAGTGCTGAATTCTTAAACAAATTGGAAGCAAACATTATCTTATCCTCTTCTGCACATTTACTTATTCTTAAGACTGCCTCAGTCTTTTCTATCCAACGTAGAACTGCAACGGCCCCTTCATTGCCCGAGAATTCCATTGGTTTACAAGACCAGAATTCTTTATAAGAACAACCGTAAGACACGGTTCTTCTTCTTTTGGGAATGGGCACTTGAATTACGGGTCCATTGTTTACGCTGTTTGCAGGTTCAGAGGGTCGCTTGCTATCATGTCTACTTTTATTATTAGCATCCTTAACCGTTTGAAGAATATATGGCATTGCATCTATTATTCCTTGTGCTACTATGTGTTGAATGGCACTGTTATCCACTTGGTTTCCATTATTGTTGTTTGGATTTTCGTTACCCGGGTCATTGTTACTCTGGTTATCGTTATTCAGAGTTTCCTGATTCACTTCGTCGGCCATCTGAATTTAAACATTTACCACATATTAATATCACAAGATAATTAACAATTTGAGTAACAACCACACAACACACATATTAACCAAAAGCGTCGAGCATTGCGACTTTACTCTTTCTATTATAGTATGCGTCAAATACACACCAATACAAAAAAAATTACAGTACAATACTACTATGCATCGCTAACCACGGAGTGGTCTATACTACAACATTTATTATTATTATTACACATATATTATATATATATATATATATATATTATAAAAACATATTATATATTATATTATTATTATTATTACCAACTCCACCATCACATTACTGGCCTGGATTCATTCAGTAATCCATATTGCGCTCGTCGTACTTCCAGACGGGTCGCTCTCCTACCTGCCGCATCCTCTCACTACTCTCTAAGATTTCTTCTCCGAAAGTTCGGAGCTCATGCACATTTTCTGCACTCATTGGGGGTGCAGGTGCTGGTACTGGGTCTGGGTACTGGGGCATGGGATTCTCCTGAGGGTACGGATTCTCTAAAATCTCCCTAATGTATTCATCGTTGTCGTAATAGGGATCTAGAGGGTCCAGACTTGGATATGCTGCTAAGTTCGGCTAGGTTTCGTCATTTAGGTGATAGCGTGGCACATAATCCCTATGATCATCAAACCATGGATCATAATTTGGATCTAAGGGATTAGGGGCTGGTATCCTAGGTATTTCCTCAGGGTTGAAATCATGCATTTCTACCTCCATCGGCTGAGTGGGAATTAAAGGTAAGGGTTGTGGGGCTACTAGTTGTTCCAGATTTGGGTCGGCAGCAGTTGTTTCTAGGATATGAAAATTGGCTAAGCCCCTATTAAGCATATCCTGTGTATGGGCATCTGACTCTCGCTTAGCGGCTGCTAGGACTCTTTGCTGTTGCAACTTTCGCATTCTTTTCCTACGCTCGAATGCTCCCTTACTGAACCATCCTCTCTTTTTCTGAGGGAATGGCTCTTCAGACTGAACCTTAAAGACAAATATCCCTTCTTCCTGATCAGCAGAATACCCAGAGAGGGTAGGCTGGGAAGAAGTTCCTTTACTCCTAGGTGAATCGGACAACTGATGATACACGTCTGAGGGTCCTTGATCACTCATACTGTAAACTAACAAATAGTCAAATAACACATAACAATAAAATACAGATATGCACGTATTTTCACAGTTAATTTCCTAACAATTTGAATAATATATTGATGTCAGCAGAACACTTCTGTGGCTGAATCAGTGGCTAAGCTCTGATACCACCTTCTGTCGCAACCCCCGCCCCCTTATCTGTCCCGGGAACGAGCGGCCGCGAACATCAGTTGTGATGGTATCAGTTTGTTTATTAATTTGGCAGCGGAAATTCATCAGGACCGTAGTTAGGAAATGTTTATCAGAGTAAAACCACCATATTTTATATTAATAACCACATGGGTTAAACCCAAGTTTCTTATTACAACATAGGGATAAACCCTATTTTATTTAATTTAAAACATCGTCTTTTAGGTAACTTTTATAGCCACATTTTTCCAAGCCGTCAGTGCTCTCAAGCTGGCTTTCTTCTAATTTGGCTGTCAAATTGTGTTACATGAAACGCGTTTTAAAAACATTTGTCAGTGGGAAATACTGGTGAGTGAATCCCAGTTTAATCAAGAAACATTTTATCAATTAACACAGTATTGAGAGCGATCACATTGTTTATTTCTACACAATTACTCATTCAGTACTGTCAATCATGACTGGTGGGTCATATACACATTGGCTAACTCGTTGTCCAATTGTAACGTGTTCCACATTTTGTATACAAAACCCTAACATACCGGCAGTAATTGAAGAACTACAAAGACTCAATCACTGCTTAATCGTATTGTAAAGCATTTAAGGTTTTGTAAAACAGTTCACAAAAAGGTTTACAAAAAGCGGATAAACTCACATTGTTGTTTTAGACTTCTTCTAGGGTTTCCTGGTGTTAATCTATAATTTACACAAATGTACATATGTTAGTATAATAACCCTTTAATTATATGAACGATACCCTCCCCGAGACGGTATTCCAACAACTACGTCGGGCAGAACCACGACAGTTGTTACGGAACCCTGGATCAATCGGGCAGCGTATCTAATACGTAACTGGGGTTATAATACTTACAACGGAGCAGAACTTCGTTAATTAGGGGGATATAATACCCGTATATTATGCCTACTTCTCAGAAATTCGCTTAGAAATAAAAGAATTGAGCGACGGAAAACGAAATCCCGATGCCTTCTTATATAGGGCTGAAATCTGATGTCCTCGCGGCCCGCGTAAGGTTAGGCTAAGGCCTACGCGGCCCGCGTCGTAGGGGGTTTAGACCGTAGGTGATCCGGGTCATGACTAGGTTCAACACGCAGGTGAACCGGGTGCAATCTGGCCTCTTACCTGTCGCGGCCCGCGTAAGGTGTAGCCTAGGGCTACGCGGCCCGCGAGCGCACCAAAATTTTTGTTTTTTAATTATTTTTAATGACATTTCATATTTTAGGCTCGGTTTTCACATACGGGGTGTATTTAGAGACATATAGGGGTATTTTAAAATATATTAGGGTGTCAGAAAAATTTCAGGAGGGTTGTTATAGTGTGCATCCTGGAAACTTGTATTTTTCATTCGTCTTTTGCTTATTTTAGTTTGGACCTTCAAATCCTACCAAATCAGAAAGGAATGATTTAGGGTTTTAGGTAGGGCTGTAAACGAACCGAACGAACACGAACAAAGCCTTGTTCGTGTTCGTTCGTTAAGGAAATAAATGTGTTCACGAACGGTTCATGAACACTTACCGAACGAGATTTTATGTTCGTGTTCGTTCATTAAGGAAATGAGCGTGTTCGCGAACGGTTCACGAACACAAATAAATTTGGTGAACGCGACGAAGGATAAAGATAGATGGCCCAGAGAGTAGCACTCGAACTTGAATCCCTTATTGTGGAACGGAGGTCGATCGTATTCCTGGATGTAAATAATGAGAAATGAAAGGAAAATGATGCATAAACAAGGTGAAACTGGGTTTCCTAGTTTAATTGTTAGGGAAATAAAATAAATAAAAGATTAATAATATAAAAAGTACAAATAAAATATAAGAAAGTACAAAGATCTTCAATTAAAACACAAACATACGAACATAAACGAACGCAAATCAACGAATGTTCACGAACACGTTCACGAACACCTTACCGAACGTTCACGGACACAATCGAACGAACGAGACCTCTGTTCATGTTCGTTCATTTAACTAATCGAACGGAATTTCTTGTTCATGTTCGTTCGTTTATTAAACGAACGAACATAAACGAACTTCCCGCCAAACGGTTCACGAACTGTTCGCTGAACGTTCGGTTCGTTTACAGCCCTAGTTTTAGGTAGTGTTTCCTTATAAAAGTGCCTCAAAAGGTACCTATAAATGGGGGTAAATATGCATAATAGATATGTATAATTTATGGCACATCAACTACATAACTTTGTGAGAATTCCGTGACCACTCTTGCATGAAACCCGTCGCATTGGACTATCATTTTGTCAGAGAACAAGTTAATGCCGGCAAACTACAGGTCCTACATGTCAGCTCAAAAGACCAACTTCCCGATGTCCTTACCAAACCACTTCCGACAACACCATTCTTATTCATTCGTTCCAAGATTGGAAAATCTAACGGATCCTCCATCTTGTGGGGGTCTATTAGAGACACATAAATGATTAATAAATTCTTGTATATATTTCAAAAATTCAAATAGTGTGTATTTTAGGTAGTCAATATTTTGTTGTGACTGATCATATTCTAAGTCCTTGATTAGTGCGTTTATTAGACTATGTGGTATGGTGATGGTCCTCCCTTGGAGGATGATCCGCCACGTAGGCTGGGTGTGAGGATGGGGCAAAATGGATGAAACTAAGGAAATGGGGGGATGAGCCATATATATATATATATATATATATATATATATATATATATATATATATATATATATATATATATATATATATATATAAGGTAAGGTTCATGCGAGAACCACCTTTATTGCGAGAACCAATGTGAACACAATATAAAATAGCTAAAAAAACCTAACCCCCCCCCAACCCCAAAAAAAAAAACCTAAACCCCCCCCCCCCCCACCCCCCCACCCCCCAAAAAAAAAATCTATTTTTTTTTTAATATTTTTTTGTTAAAATCGCTACTTTTAGTAGCAAAAAAAAATTATTTTTTTTTAACTTTTTTTTTGCTACTAAAAGTAGCGATTTTTTTATAAAAATATTAAAAAAAAATGTGTGTTTTTTAGCTATTTTTAGGCATTTTTGGTTGTGTTCACATTGGTTCTCGCAATAAAGGGTGGTTCCTAACGGATATTTGTCCTATATATATATATATATATATATATATATATAAGTTGTATAGATAGGTGTGTGAGAAAGGGGGAGGACCATCCTAAACGTCCTGTTGGAGACGGGGAGGAAGCCACAGCTGGGGGGGGCGAAATGGGAGGAGGTTCGACGCGGTGGGGGACGATCCAAGGCTGATTCCCACACCGTGCAACCTCATATTAAAATATCATAGAGGTCAATTTGAAAGGTAAACTTTTACTAAAAGATATTCTCTTTAATTACTTTCAATAATACCAATCTATGATTCTACACCCTTTTGAAGGATCATGTACCAACTATTCATCGTTACATTGTTTTTTTTTTTTTTTTTGGTAATTTTAACTATCATTCATTTTATGTAAATGAGATCTACAACAATATTACGGATTAGATGTGCAAAATACATACATGTAAGAGCCCATCTAATTCATGACATGAAGGAACACGGATTCACCGCCGGGGTGGTTGAACCGCTTTCTCTCAGGGGGTGAAGAATCACTCCTTGTTCTTCCTCCTGAACCTAGATCTGCAATGAAGAAGAGAAGAAAGTGGAGCTGTAGAGATTGCCGGTAGGAGAAGATTCTCCTGTTTCCAGCTACAAAAAGTGTGGCGGCTCCATATGTTCTGCACATAGATATCTCAAAAGCAACCAGATCTGAATTTTGGAGACCCCGAAGGAACGACGATGTACCGGTATGGGGTTTTGTGTTCACTAATCGCCTTCCAAAATCGCTTATTGCCGATCCATATTTTGGAACCGGAAATCGGTTGCCGAGATCGGTGAACACACACAAAGACATGAACCATACATAGAACTCAGCGAAACCCTTGAGGTTCCGTACGGAAATTGTTTTTGGAGCTCAACAGAGCTCAGATCTGATGGCTTCTTGGTCAAAAACTTTTGTACCTGGTTGTAAAAACGCAGATCTGAAGAAAAACATACCTGGATCTAGAAACCTTCTTGAAAACTGCAGATCTGAGATAGGAAGAAGAGAAAAATCGAGTTTTGATTCTTGGATTTAGATTTTGATACGGTGGGCGCCAATGAAGGAACACGGATTCACCGCCGGGGTGGTTGAACCGCTTTCTCTCAGGGGGTGAAGAATCACTCCTTGTTCTTCCTCCTGAACCTAGATCTGCAATGAAGAAGAGAAGAAAGTGGAGCTGTAGAGATTGCCGGTAGGAGAAGATTCTCCTGTTTCCAGCTACAAAAAGTGTGGCGGCTCCATATGTTCTGCCCTATTCAAGAGGTGAAGACCTCTTTATATAGGGGGATATGGGCCTCCCCTAACCTCAATGGGCCAGGCCCAGTTAGGGGTTATCTCTACAAGCCCCGACCCAAAGTAGTGTAGACTACATCGCGTTGGGCCTCGCGGTTGGGTTAATAGCAACAATAATAAATAATTAATATAAAAACAACAAGTGGCGGGAAGTCTAACCACTCGGGTCGGGTTTAGTACCGTACCCCATCATGACACGATAAATGGCATGGGTTAAGACTTAAGAGGAAACGACATCGCGGCGGTATGCATAGCAATTAGTAGATAACATTTTCCGAACCAAGCAAACCACCTACTTCTATCGTCAAAATAGACACGTGTTAACCGCCAATCATCACAACCTATACCGATACCGAGCTGAACAAAGAGTTAGGCGACTCCTACTTGGAACACCTAGAAAGGGAAACCGAGACACAAAAGGTCCCAACATAAAAATACCAAACTTAGGTTACGAGCAAGGTTATGGTGCCCGAAAGCAGTGAACGCAAAGGTTTTAATGAGCCATATTATGTGGCAAACAACCATAGACGATTTGGCCCAACTTGCGGACCAAATTCAAGCATTTAGGACTCTGGTTTCAACATTGGAGAACCCCCCATTAGCAGTTACTAAATTGTTGTATTTAGTGTAAACCATTTATTTATTTCGTTAATTTCACTAATTAGTTATTGGTGTTCAAGTTCAAAGATCTGGCAATACCTACCAATGTTTTTGTACATCCGCTCTATGTCATTTATGAAAGTTGGCATTGTTGGATATAATGTTCAGTTGTTGATTAAGATTCAACGTTACCGTCAAGGTACGACCCAAAGAGTTACACTTTGGGCAACGAACATGTATCGCTGTTTAATTTGTTAATCATCGGATCACGAAATAATAAGCGTAATAAAAGAAACGTGTAATTATTTAGAATAATTACGTAGAGCTGGATAAATATTATAATTAATTTGTTAATTATAATTAATATCAGATAATTAAATATGTATATCCATATTGTTAGTTATTAGATAATTAATAATAAGGAGAGATATTGTTTAATTATGAAATACTTATGAAGGAGTTGTGATTAGATTACAATTCTTAATCCTTCTTTTGAAATAAAAGATATATGTATATCTTTTAATAAAAAGTGGACTCTACACATGACTCTGAATAAATGGCTTCTGCTCGTTGCTTTTCATGAGTGACAAAATGTATATCTTTTAATAAAAAGTGGACTCTACACATGACTCTGAATAAATGGCTTGTGCTCGTTGCTTTTCATGAGTGACAAAAAAATTGAAGGCAACAAAGGAATTCTTATTCAAATCAAGAGACAGATTTTGCTTTGGTTTTTTTTTTCACTTGTGGACCACTCACGCAACAAGAACAAGTTATTTCTACCGGCAATTTTTCAAGGGTCGCAACAAGTGGAGCTATTGTTTCTCCGGTTACGCATACGGTAAAGTTTTGAACTTTTCTTTTTAGATTAAGGCTTCGTTTGAAATCGTTTCAAACGAACAAATATGATTTCGTGGTCAACGATCATCTAGCGAGATCGTTCGTTGAACCAAGGTGTCTTACTTGGTAGTCACGATTCTTTATTTTTATTTGAGTAAAATGCACGGATAGTCCCTGTGGTTTGGTAAAGTTTCACCGTTAGTCCTCACCTTTTCAAAATTACATATATGCTCCTTGTGGTTTGCTCAGTTATTACTCGGATAGTCCCTAGAGTGAATGGAGGTTAGTTTTCTGAGTTAAGTGGATATGAAATGACAAAATTACCCTTCTCATTAAAAACAATATATTAAACATTAAATAAAACTAAAACTAAGAATTAAAAGATTGTATAATAATATGTTAAAATTATCTTTTTAAAGTCCACCCCATCGCCGGCCACCAAACACCAACCATCGCCGGCCACCACTAACAATTCCGGTTCCGACACATAGACCGCTATCTCTATTGTGTCTCCCCTCGCCGCACTGCCATCACCACCACAGCTCGAACCACAACACAACTCTAGTTCAAACTTACCGTCGCTCCTCTCCCTGCACACCACCTTCTCATAAAGTGTCGCTATTTCTCATCAAAACAAATCCTAAACTTCTATATCACACCAGCCGTAGCCATGAATCTTAATATCATAACAGCAGTGTTGCTGTTATTCTCGCTTTGTCTCTACAATCAACTCAATTCCTAACACTTTTATACCTTTTAGCTACACAATCAACTTATCTTTACTACTCACAGTCTTTCCTTCTTACAACAGCAAACTGCAACCCTAAAAAGAAAAAAAGAAAAAAACTTTTATCTTGTTCAGCTGCTAACAGTCAACATCTTCTAATTCTTAGTCAATCAACACAACTCAGCAGCTTAAATTTTCCGTAGTTCAAACACACAGATCTTCTTCGTTGTTCTATATCTCTGCAACGCGGACTTAAATCCAGATCTGAATACAAACAATGACAAGACTCTCCTATTCAAAGAGATTTTTTTTTATCACAGTCGAGACTTTAATCTTCGTTGAGCAACATCTGAAATTCAGAACAGATTCAATTGTAAATCAGACTCAGCCACAGTTCTAACAACAAAATCTGAATCAATTATCTCAGATTCAATTGTAACCAGCAATATTCAGTCCTCTTCGTCAGTTCAGATCTACTCGAATCAACCGAACCGGCAACTTCACATGTATTAACAGAGCGAAAGAGAGAGAGGGACGAGACATGGGTGGGATTTGTGATCTATTGATTGTGAGGTTGGGGTTGGGGTTTTTTTTCTGGATTTCTTGTGACCAGATTCATGCCGGAATTACGCCGGAGTTACGTCTTCATGGCTCCGTTGATGGTGAGGGTTAAATTGGGGATGGGTTGGGCTGATGAGTGATGAAGAAGGTAAAGGATGTGGCCCCCACTTGATTAATTAAATAACAAAATGATATAAATTTTTTTAATGTTTTAAGTTATTATATTTAATAGTAAGGGTAGTTTTGTCATTTCACTTTCACTTAACTGAGAAAACTAACCTTCATCCACTCTAGGGACTATCCGAGTAACAACTGAGCAAACCACAGGGAGCATACATGTAATTTTGAAAAGGTAGGGACTAAAGGTGAAACTTTACCAAACCACAGGGACTATCCGTGCATTTTACTCTTTTTATTTTAACCTATTTTGATTGTAATGATATCACTGGTGGAAACGGTTTAGAACCGAACCTCGTGTACATGTTTTCCGCTGCGTTCAGTTTGTTTGACAAATTGACTAAAATTATTTTATAAAAGTTACACGAAAATTTAAACAGGCATACTATTAGTTGGATCAGTCGAAGGGCCCAAACTTCAAACAAGGAAATTTGTGTATATTGGTAGAATTACCAGGCCCATAACTAGCTAACGAAAAGGTCTCAATGAGCCGGAACATGTAGCAAATGCGTAAATCACCTATCCCATTAATCTACACGTTTATTTGTGATTCTATTTTTAATAATTATTAGACCATCTGCAATTTAAAAAAATAGCAAACTCGCCAAATTTTAAGATTTCCTATAAAAGGGTCTACATGTAATCTTTTCTTCATTCAGATTTATATCAATCTTTTTGAGCTGATACAATTTACCCTTTATATAACCTACATAATCGGTCTTGCAAGAACATACACAACTACACAAGAAGTTATAGCCTAGTGGTATCTTGGGGGTGGAATAAGGCTTATGACCATTAGGTCATGGGTTCGATTCCCACAAAGGGGGTTCTCCCAGATTTATTGGGTTTCCTCCTGAATTGGTGTATAGGCATTATTGCCTATTGGAGATAGATATGATCGGGTGGTTCTGCTGGTGGCACGATGATACTCCAGTGGTCCGTCAGTGATCCAAATTTGCCGTTCAAAAAAAAAAAAAACTACACAAGAAGTTATCCAAATCTTCTTTGTATTGCTCCGATAAAACTCTTGCGACTACTAAGTGTATTTCTTTGTATTGTTCCGATAAAACTCTTGCGACTACTAAGTGTATAAATCACTAATCAAAGTTTTATAATCTAAATGGTTTAAAGATTATAAGCAATCTCCTCCGTATCTAGAAGAAACATGTGCAAGGATCTTTTTATGATGATTGGTTTACATTTGGTGGATCTACTATACCACTAGATGGAAAAAAGTTGTTTATCTTTTCGATCAGCACAATCTAAAAGATCTGATTTGGAAGTTGTACACTTGTACTAGATTTTTCTTAGGTAGAATGATATCCACCAATCATCATACATAGGGAGCCTGCCTGCCAGCCAGTTGTTGTCAAATGGATGGGATTATTCCAAATCAGAAATATAAACACTTTTATTTTCTTGATAAACCCAATATGCCGTGGTGGTTCGATGAGCGATATATATGTAGATATTAACACGTAACAAGCGTATGTATCATGTTATAAAGGTAGTTAAGAGGGAGTGAAGTCTGTCTGATGTAGACCACATGGTTGTGGGGGGCAGATAAGGAATGGAAGGCAATAACATATGTATGGTGTTACAACAAACGGGAACAGCTGGTAGCGGTGACATGGTACCGGTTTTAATGAATTGTCACAGCCAATGTTTTTGGATGGTAAGTGAAGGGGTATGGTCCCAAATATCGCGTCAGCCCGACCGCGAATGACCATTACCCTCATTAAAAACCCCCAACAGCAATTAATTCTCCAGTGTCCGCGTAGACACACGCGAACACTGCGGTCCAATCTGTCCATTGATGAGAAGACTTACCTTAGGGACGGAAACTAATGTTACGCATAGCGATGCGGCCTCGCACCGCATCCTATGAACATTTTCGTCACGACAAGGGATCTGGACAACAGTCGCAGTCACTCGACAGGCGATGCGGCACAACACCGCATCCCGCGCAAATCATGGATGGAACAACCAATGCGGGAACAATATCAATGACCGCAAGCAGCGATGCGGCTTGGCACCGCATCCTGCCTACAAGGCAAGTAGGTCTGACACCACAGTGCAAGTGGCACTGAAAACAGTCGCCTACTGGCCCACGTATGTACAACAGTCTGACACCACAGCAGGACGTGGCATCACCACAATATCCGACAGGTCTGACACACCTGCAAATAGCTGTGCGATGTCAGACTAGCTACTCAACTACCCTCCTTCACTCCTCGGCTATAAATACTCACCCCAAACCAGGTTTGAGGTATCACTTCTCAACTCTCTCAATACTACTACTATCATACTTTGCTTCCCAAGCAAATTACTGATTCTCACGCCGGAGAGTGGTAACAAGGAGCACCCCCCACCCCATCCTCCTTGTTACGAGTCACGGTTTGTTTCCTTGTGCAGGAAACCCACCACCAGACGATCCAGCCAGCGATCCTCGGAAAGAAGGGATTAACCCTCTTGACGAGATCAGTGAGTTAACCCTGCCCGGTTAACCATTGTTTCATCATTGGCGCCCACCGCTACTCGTAGCACTTTTTTCCAATCATCCTTTTCTTTCCAAAGATGTCTGATCGTCAAAACAACACTACCGGGGATAACCTAAACCCCGCAAATCAAATGCCTGCGGGAACCATTCCCCTAGGCCCAAATGCCGAACACATTGGCACATCAGCGCAAGGGGGCGTATCCCTTACGTTTGGACATGATCTGTCACAATACGCTGCTGTCATACCTCCAGGCATGAACCCTCATACCTGGTATGACCAACAAGCGGCCCTTCTGGCCGCAACGTACAACAGAGCTTGTGCAGACGAACAAGGAGTTATCGGACCTACCCCGATACCGCGTACACCTGCCGGTCGTGTTTTACGATACGACGACAGGGCCCCCACACATCCAGCTTCCAAAAGCAGACAGGAGGACCGCGGCTCCTCCTATTGTGATGTCCGCACAATCAATGAGGACGATTCCTCGTACGGGTCCCGCCGCAGGGACTCCGTACATAGCCGTTTAGGCTCTCAAGAAGAAAGAAGGCGGCAGTCTACAATACGCCGCAACACAAACATTCATAGTCGTTTGGGACCACAGTCCCACCGTGAAGGATATGGTCATACCGATCCAGATGACGGTACATACCGCGGGGAGTCCCATTCCACTGCCAGCAGACCAGGAGGACGCAACTATGTTCCTCCCACTCAACCCCGCACTACATACCTCCGCGCTGCAAAGCGCCAGCAGGGCAAACCTTATAGGCCGAAATCTGCGGCCGAAAACTCTAAGTTTGTCCCAGAGATCGCCAACGCCGATGTCACCACCACAAAATTCCCATTGAACATTGGGAAATACAACGGCTCGACCGACCCAGATGATCACAACAACATCTTCGTCGGCGCTGGGTGCAACGGTAGGTGGGACGAACCTACCTGGTGCCATTTTTTCCCACAGACCCTAACAGGTCTGGCCAGGGCATGGTTCGATTCTCTGCCACCAGGGTCACTGACCTCATTCGAGGACTTACAACAAAAGTTCCTCGCACACTTTAGCCAGCAACGACGCCATGAACGTGATTCAATGGACGTCATGAACATCTGGCGCAGAGACAATGAATCACTCGACGCATTCGTTGTCCGTTACAATAAAGAGATCCTGGAGATAGGCGACGTTGACAACCAGATGGCACGTAACCATTTCATTGTTGCAGTCAAAGACGAACAAATGGTTATGAATATTTCTGGCGGTAACGGCTTGCCTAAGAAGTGGGAAGATGTCATGGCCAAGGTCAAAACATATGCCCAAACTCAGCGGTCTCTCAGACCGCATATGTCAAAGGCACAACCCCTAGTGGAAGGCCAGTCTTCCCGCCAAGAATCCAAGCGCAGCAATAAGCGCAACAGGGACACATGGAATCGCGGCAGCGATTCCAAGCCATATGTCCCCCGGAACAACCAGCCCGACGCAAGGGCTACAATCAACGCCCAACGAGAAAACCGGGCGTCAAAGAAAGAGTCTCGGGACCGCAACTGGACCGAGATCAACCAGTCGCCAAGCGACGTTCTCCTCACGGATGCGCAATTCCTGAGACCGGCCCAACCAATGAAGTCCAAAAAGAATCAAGATCCCGCACTCTACTGCGAGTATCACAAGGACTCGGGCCACACCACGAACAACTGCATCAGTCTCCGACTGGAGATTGAGCGAGCCCTAAAGGAGGGGAAACTGCAGCACCTGTTGACAGGCGCACAAAAAGCTACCAAGCGCATCACTCCCCACAACGAGGGCACCTCCACGGGTAAAAGAGCCATGTACGTGGCCTCTACCCACATGATCAATGGAGGAAAAGGAAGACCGCGTAAGGCGGCGAGAAGGCCGGACAATGACTGGAAGGACGAGCAAGTCGTCTTTCCAAAAGTCCGAGGCGGACCGCGTGATAGGCGCGCCGTGGTTATCACTGGACACCTAGCTCACTACTGCACCGAGCGATTGTTCATCGACCCGGGCAGTACGTCCGATATTATATACGAGCAATGCTTCAACCAGTTCGATCAAGAAGACAAAGATCGACTGCAGCCAGCGGACTACCCGTTGGCCGGATTTTCAGGGGAAACCGTTTTCCCCCTGGGACAAATTACTTTCCCTGTGCGCCTCACCAACGGAAGGCACACAAGGACGGAGGAGGTGAACTTCATGGTTTTGCCTCACACCTCAAAGTATGACGTAATTCTCGGGAGGGAGTCCCAAGGTGACTTCAACATGATAACATCCGTCCCCCACTCTGCCATCGGGTTTCCAACCGAAACGGGGATCGCGATAATATACGCCCAAAAAGAAGTCATGTCTACGGACGAACTGCGTCCGACAAAGGTAGCAAGGCCCACCCCCAACACTCAACCAGAAAAATGGGTTCTTAATGCAAGACACCCAGAGCAAACAGTCACGTTGGGCCATGCCTTGACACCTACCATCAGAGCGCGCCTGAAGCAACTCCTCTTCAGAAACCAAGATATTTTCGCATGGAAACCCGCAGATATGACAGGGGTACCACGCGAAATTGCGCAACACTTCTTGAATACCATGCCAGGTATCAAACCCGTGATCCAAGGCCAACGCCACCTTGGATCAGCAAAAAACGCGGCGATGGAAGAACAGGTACAGGAACTGCTCTCCGCAGGCATCCTGCGGGAAGTGAAATACCAGACTTGGCTGTCCAACCCAGTCATGGTAGAAAAACCAAGCGGGGGCTGGCGCATGTGTGTCGATTACAAAGACCTCAATAAGGCCTGCCCCAAAGATTGTTACGCGCTCCCAGAGATCGACGAAAAGGTCGATAACCTCGCACCATTTCGATGGAAGTGTTTCCTCGATTGTTACAAAGGCTATCACCAAGTACAAATGGCAATCGATGATGAAGATAAAACGGCATTCCGCACTCCTATCGGGAATTACTGCTACACCAAAATGCCGTTCGGGCTGCGCAACGCGGGCGCAACCTATCAGAAGTTGATGAACGACACCTTTCGCGGTCAAATCAGCAAAAGTGTCGAAATCTATATGGACGACCTGGTCGTCATGAGCATGGAGGAAAACACCATGCTAGACGACATCGAAAGAACATTCCAAACCCTGCGAAGCGTTAACATGAAACTCAACCCAGGGAAATGCTCGTTTGGAATGGAAGAAGGCAAATTCCTTGGATTCATCGTAACCAAAGATGGATTCAAGGTGAACCCGGAAAAAGTTCAGGCAATCGAGCGCATGCCATCGCCTTCTACGATAAAGGAAATGCAACGACTAGCCGGGAGGCTAGCCGCACTCAATAGATTCTTAGCTAACCATGCAGCTAAGTCTTACCCTTTCATCAAAACCCTGCGGAGCTGTCTAAAAAAGGAACAATTCCAATGGACCGCAGAGGCCGAAAAAGCTTTCCGAGAAATGAAAGAGTGTTTAATCCAGCTCCCAACTTTAACCGCACCACGAAAAGATGAGCCACTTATCTTATACCTGTCTGCCGCGGACAACGCGGTAGGCGCGGTACTTATAGTGGAGCGGGAAGGAGTCCAAACACCCATCTACTACATCAGCAAAATGCTCAACGACCCAGAGACAAGGTACTCCATCATGGAAAAATTGGTACTAGCACTGGTGCACGCATCAAGACGTTTACGACGTTACTTTGCAAACCACGTCATCACAGTGTTAACTAACTATAGGATCGGCCCGATCCTATCAAAACCCGACATCTCTGGGAGGTTAGCAAAATGGGCAATCGAGCTGGGCGCGCTTTCACTGAACTATAAGCCGCGCCCCGCAATCAAAGGCCAGGTCCTGGCTGACTTCGTCGCTGAAATACCAGCAAACCGCATCCAAGAATGCGAAGAAGAACAAAACCCTGTATCACAACCATCCTCCACAGAAACCTGGGCATTATTCACAGATGGTGCATCCAACGAAGATGGTTCTGGCGCAGGTTTGCGACTTGTCAGCCCCGATGGCCAAGAGCTAACCTACGCAATACGCCTCGATTTCGAAAGTACGAATAACGAAGCAGAGTATGAGGCTCTACTGGCAGGGTTGCGTTTAGCAATAAAACTCGACGTCAAACATTTGGAAGCACACGTCGATTCACTACTAGTTGCAAGGCAGATACGCGGTGACTATGCCGCAAGAGGGGATATCATGATCCTCTACCTCGAACAAGCCTTGCAACTAAAGTCAAAGTTTACCTCCTTCAATATTCACCACATCAACAGGAGTGAAAATAAACCCGCGGACGCACTATCAAAACTTGCGTCCACCAGCTTCCAACACCTGGCAAAAGAGGTACGCATCGAAGTCCTGCAAAATCCTTCAGTACCCCTGCGCCAAGTCAATGTCATCCAATACGGTACAACATCCTGGATGACACCGCTCATTGCATACTTACAATCAGGGGTTACTCCCGAAAGTAAAGCAGAGGCACGCAAGTTGCAACACAAAGCGTGTCATTACCAAATGGTAGACGGTATCTTATACCGTAAATCATACCTGGGGCCATTCCTACGATGCGTCAACCCCCAAGATGCCATATACCTTATCAAAGAAATTCACGAGGGCATATGCGGCATTCACGCAGGACCACGCATGGTGGTGGCCAAAATCATGAACGCCGGCTACTATTGGCCGGGCATGCACCTGGATGCAGTCAAAGTCTTACGCAAGTGTTTCAATTGTCAGCGACATGCCCCCAAGACCTTGCGTCCCAAGAACAACTTGATCCCCGTCACCACCGCATGGCCATTCCAAAAATGGGCGATTGATGTGGTGGGACCATTTCCAGACGCACCAGGAGCAGTGAAGTTTATCATAGTAGCCGTTGATTACTTTACAAAATGGGTAGAAGCAAAGCCACTTGCATCAACCACCGCTATGATAACAAGGAAATTCGTGTGGGAACACATCATCTGCCGTTTTGGTCTACCAATGTGCATCGTCACCGACAACGGCACCAACTTCGCTGCCGACGACTTTCAAAAATGGCTAAAAGAGCTAAACATTGAACACATATTTTCCTCAGTTGCGCATCCACAAGGGAACGGCCAAGTCGAGAGTATCAATAAAAGCCTAGTCGAAGGCATCAAAGCACGGTTGGGAACAGCCAGACGCGGCTGGGTTGATGAACTCCCAAGTATTTTATGGGCTCATAGGACAAGCCCAAAAACAAGCAACGGCGAGACCCCCTTCAGCCTGGTCTACGGTACTGAAGCAGTGATCCCCGCGGAGGTAGGCCTCCCCTCACCTAGAATGTTGGCCATCAACAAGATGGACAACAATGAGGAACGCAGGGTTGACTTGGACCTCTTGGAAGAAAGGCGCGAAAACGCTGCCATTAACGAGGCCAAGTACAAAACCAAGTTGGAAAAATACTACAATGCACGCGTTCGCATTTGTACTTTCAACCCTGGAGACTACGTCCTTCGTGACAACGAAGCATCCAACGCAGAACGCCCAGGGAAACTTGCCCCCAAGTGGGAAGGACCGTACCTCATTCAAGAGGTCCTGGGCAAAGGCGCGTACAAACTACAAACATTAGAAGGCGAAACTATCGCACGCACATGGAACGCACAGCAACTTCGACGCTGTTATATGTAAGCCATGTTTTCTGCATGTAATCTATCGGGCCGCAGGCCATTTGCAAATAAATAAATAGACGATTCAATGCAATATTGTTTATTTATTTCTATTACAAATGCGTGTTCCACTCTGAGGTATACACAAAAACAGATTAGCAAAATCTTCATTCGTGATACCTACACAGAATGATAACCACACGCAATTATTGTAAAAGGCCAGCAATGGCAATACTGTTTGTCTAACCAGAGACGAATCTTCATACTTGCATACCACCTAGATATGCAAAAGGCAATTACAGATTTAGTATTACTCACAGTAACACTAAACGCGTACAAATTCAAACATGCAAGTACTAAAAACACTTGTAAAAATTAAAACAACAATTCTTTATATTCAAAAAATCCCTGCACAAGGAATTTACATAAAGTTTTGTAACGGGTACATAAGGAAACAAAAGAGGCACGCAGGCCAATCTAATCTTCCTTTGTGCCACTGGGGCCCGCATCATCCGTGCCCTCAACATCTGGTTTTTCCTCATCTTCATCTTCATCAGCGTATAAGACTCGCAAGCGGTCCACATAATCCTCCGCTTCTAAACACTTTTCAAGTTCTTCAAGATCTGTGAGAGTTGTATCATTAAACTCCTTAACCGCAGCAGCAAGAAGCGCTTCAGTGTCTACGCCATGAAACCCAGACCGCTCATCAGTAAGCCCACCACGCGCTGCAACGTTCACATGACTGATACAGCGGTTGTAGCCAGCTTTGAAACCAGCATCCCGGGCACGCTCCCTAATCTCGTTAATACCTGCTATGGTCTCGGGTGCGTCAAGAATGGCAGTAACAATCTGCGAAACATGAATACAATGGTTATCAAAGGCAAACCTACAAAAATAACAAGGCAACGGATACTTACATGCCCGATCCCGCGCATACGCATCCATTCATGATCAGCCTTGAGCAACTCAAGTGAAGAAGCGTGACTATCCCTAGCATCTTCAGCCTCTCTTGCCCGCACTTCAACTTCAGCAGCACGGGCAGAGATTTCCTCAATAGCGGCCCCCCGGGTCCGCACTTCAGCCTTTCAAACAAGAAATCAGAAATATACAAAAAGAATCAACAATCTTGTGAGACACAATTTTCAAAGTTAGGGAAACCTTATTACCTGAAGGTCCAAGATAGTTTGGCTTAACCTGCTGCGGTCAACATTTGCCCCTTCAAGAGCTTTTGCAGCACGAGCCTCCGCCCCCTTGGCCTCTTCCAGAGCCTTGGCAAGACGAACCTCTGCTTCCTTGGCCCCTTGGGCAGCCGCAACAGCCTCCGCTTTCTCTCTAGCCAACGCAGAAATTGCTGCCTTGGCATTGATAAGCTCCTGACGAACATGAAAGAGAGTTTCATTCTGTTTACCCCAAGATTCTTTCCAAGTCTTGCGTTCATCAGATAGCGTCTTGCGCTCATCAGAAAGGGTTTCTTTCCAACGCTTACGCTCATCAGACAGCAATTTTGCAAGAGTACGAACCTGTTTAAGCTCAGCAGTTGCAGCCCATTCTTCAGTCTGCTTATGCTTTTTAAACGCAGCTCTATCCCTCTCAAGCTGCTCTGCGCCCTCACGCGCAGCCTTCACCAACTCCGCGGCCTCGGCCCGTAAACGCGCATTCTCCTCCTCCTTGCGCCCCAGCACCTTGCACTTTTCTATAACGGCATTTGCCATTATGGAGCTCCCCACAAGCAGGGAGGAGAGCTGGTTCACCTGGACCTCGGTCGGTAAAGAACGGGCCCGGTTGACTTCAAAAGGAGTGCCCAAACCACTCAAAACCTCCCTACAAGCGGAGGGGTCAACGGTAACATCATCCCCTTGCAATACAGTCCACGGGGGCCGGTGATAGGCCGTAGCCCGATCTTCTGTGTAAGAGCGGTAATAATACTCCAATTCAGTCTCGTCAGGCTGAATAGGAGTCTCTACAAAACCCGCACCACCACCGGAACCGGAAGCCTTCTCGACAACAGGAGACTTTGGCTTTTCGGTGTAACCAAACTTCAAATCCATATCAACAGTATCCTCTGGGGTGATAACATTATCACTCGAATCAACCGTGTCATGGATTTGAGCCGCGGGACCCTTCCCAGTGTCCACCCCCCGCACAGAAGCTTCGGGAGTAACAGCCTTATGAACCCCCGCACCCGCAGTAGTGTCGGGCGGGGGAGGGGGAGGAGGAGCATCAAAGTCAAAGAACCCTTCATCTTGCGGCTCTGAAATCAACACAGATACTTTAAAGAACAAGTATAAGCACGAAATATTTGTTAGTCATGCGTTACATACCAGAGACAACCGCAGGTTTCCTTGGTATGACAAACGGCTTGCGCCTGGTCTGAATCTTCGGTTTCTTTCTCCCACCAGCATCACCAGGTTCCTCCGTTTTCCTCTTCTTCTCGTCACCTGGTTTGGAACCCGCAGTGGTTCCACCTGTGGCCGCACCAGCACCTAGACCACCCAAGCCCTCTAGGGTGTCAGATACTACCACGTAATCGGTATATCTGCGGAAATGAGAACGAGAGATACCTGCTGGTTGCTTCACCAAAGGCGGAACAACAGAAACGGGTTTCTTCACACCGCGACCCCGCCCAGGTTTATCCCCAGGTTTTTTCTCCGCATGTTTTTTGGGGGCGCCCTTTGGCTCAAATTTACCAAGGTCCCCAAGTGTACCTGCGTATAGAACATCAGCAACAAACCTGGTAAAGAAATAAAGGTTATGAGTTATTACCTTTGCCCTGCGGCAGGGGTGCAGTCATCACCGCGCGTGAAGCAACGCGGAAGAGAGGGACAATCGTCAAGTTAAAACCTTTACCCTCCGCAGTAGGGATAAGATCAACTTTGCCAGTAAAAGTTGGATCAAATATCTTCCACACTTCCACAATTTCTGATAATACATGTCCAAATCAATAACAAGCACGGGAAAAAAGAAACCGCAAAAGAGTGATAACACTTACCACCAGTTTTTTCCCGCACCACAGGCGTAAAATTCCTATCAGGCCGCGTCAACATCATCCGCAGCACCCACAACTCTTTGTTGGTCAGCTGCCTATGCTCAATAGGTTTCAGCTTTGAGAACCACTCCGCAGTCTCTGCGGTAGGCATAGCAATATCCTCCGCAGGAATAGGCTCATTGACGTTCCGCATATTCATGTCTACAACAACTACGCAAGCTTTAACGTAGAAGAACTTACACTTCCACTTCGTAATACCCTTCGGAGGGGTCATCAACTTGATGCTTCCATACCGTTCTCTAAAGGAAAAGAAACCGGTGTTCACCGTCAACTGGTAAAACCCCCGGAAGTTTTCAACGGTAACCGGCAGACCAAGAGCTCGAAAAGTTGATTCAAAATGCCTAATACGGATCATCCCAAAAGGACTCATCTGGGAGATATGGATCTTGTAATGTTCCAAGACCTGAGCAACAAAAACTGTTAATGGTAAACGAAGGTTACCATCAGTAAAACACTCGGCCCACATGGTGATATAACCGGCCGGAGCACTGGCACCAGTATCACCAGTTTGGGGATATTCAGCCCCAAACTCACGCGGCATCTCAATCTTGGCCATCAGTTGGTCGAATAAAACTCTCGACCACTTCAATGGTGGTAGGCCACCACCAGGAACACTACCACCATCATCTTCTTCTTCTCCGGCCACCGGAAAAGATGCTTCAGGGTTTTCACCCTCCACATTATGAGGGTTCGATTGTTCAGCCATCAGAAATATGAAGAACAGAAGTTTCGAGTTAAAGAAAAACTCAGAAAACTCAAAAGATTACCGGAGTAAAAGACAGATTGATCGGAGAAGATGAAGGGAATGCTCTCTCTCACCAGCAATTTTTCCGAAAAAATTTGAACAGTGAGGAGAAACCAAACGGTTCCCCCTTTATATACTCATCGCAATAAATGCGATACAGTAAACCGCCTCAAACACGTTCAAAATAAGCAAGTTACAAGGCGACACGTGGTCAGCGACCTTTCCGCTGACGGTTATCACGCGCGCGTAGCCGCCCACGCACCTGACAGAGAAGACTTTTTCACTCCCTGCTACAGTGCAGTTATGACCTCGGTCAGTGCAAACGTCTTTTCAAATCAGCACATGTCAGAATCCTACCAACTTCAACAACCCACACGTGCAATCGTGACGTAAGCAACAGAAAGCGACAACCTTATCCAAACACAAGCGGCATGCGGTTTCTCTGGTTACCGCACCATAACCCATACCGCATGTCGTTTTTTACATACCCCTCAAAAAAGGCAAAAATATATTCTTTAAATTATATAAAGGGGTATAAGTCATAAACCGCACATATCCACGAGCACACGCGGAATATGCGGAGATGACGCACACCAACCCGCACAGGTGTGTCAGATACTCAGAACCAGCACGGTTCTTTGGACTGCGAAAACCGCTTCTCAAGACGCGGTAAACCGCACCCCATGAAAGCTTCTTCAAGCTTCAAAACCCTCGTTTCCGGTTCACAACCACAGAGGGAACGCAATCAGCTTCTCCTTAAGGAACAGGACAAGTATGCTGAGCAACCGCACATCAGCAACCCTGTCCCCTGAACCTTCAAGAGCCACATCCAGGCTACAAAACTTCTAGAAGCGAGTTCTTTGCTGCAAACCGCAACCATTCTTACGTAGTTACTGCAAACCGCAACTATGCGAACGGTAGCTACGGAAGAGCCACAACTAAGCCACCACGCGGAAGAGCAAAGCTATTTCAAGAAAAACTGCTTTCCAACTAAGCGTGAAGGAAAGTGGCTACAAATCGAATACGGAAGAGTTTCAACCAACTTCCCAAGTATCTAAAACGATCTCTTCCGGCAACGCTACTTACAGGGAAACTACTTTCCACCAAAGCGTTAAGGAAAGCGGCTCCAGAACAGCGGTAACAAGTCTGCCTATGACTAGTTACCCACCTATGGACCGCATAGAATAAACAATGGTGGGCACAACCCTGCCTATGACCATGTTTATCTGCCCATAGTCCAGATTCACATTGTTCGACCAAACACGGCCAACAATAACACAACTACCCCACGATCCTCAAAGAAACAGGGCAAACAAGGTTCGGCAACAAGGTAACCGCAAAGAACGCACGGTTACTAGAGAGCTAAACCTATGAGGACGTGCGGTTACTTGAGAGATAAACCGCAGAGGACGTGCGGTTACTAGAAAGCTAACTGGAGAACACGAACACCCCACAAAACAGGGATCATCGTTACATGTCCAGTTGCGGAACATAGAGCTTGAGCAAAGTACTTACAACTTTGCACCAACTAACGCAGAGGTTCCAACTTTACTGAAGAAGACATCTTCAGTCACGATCTCAAAGGTTGGTTCGAACCCTGCTAATACCTTCAGTCACCGTCTCAAAGGTTGGTCCGAAACACCAACAGGTGGCTGATGACATCAGCAAAAGGTAGATAGAGTCAAGTCCTTGACTGAGAATTCCGCATCAGACGGAACCATGTACCCTTCTCAAAGGAAGAAACAATCCACTCGAAAGGGCCTACTACTTAAAGAAGGTGCCATCTGCATGGCACAATCTTAACATCCTAGACAACATAGTCCAGTATCCCTCCCACATGCGACTCGCATACGGAAGAAACACTAGACTGGGGGGACTTGAAGGGGTATGGTCCCAAATATCGCGTCAGCCCGACCGCGAATGACCATTACCCTCATTAAAAACCCCCAACAGCAATTAATTCTCCAGTGTCCGCGTAGACACACGCGAACACTGCGGTCCAATCTGTCCATTGATGAGAAGACTTACCTTAGGGACGGAAACTAATGTTACGCATAGCGATGCGGCCTCGCACCGCATCCTATGAACATTTTCGTCACGACAAGGGATCTGGACAACAGTCGCAGTCACTCGACAGGCGATGCGGCACAACACCGCATCCCGCGCAAATCATGGATGGAACAACCAATGCGGGAACAATATCAATGACCGCAAGCAGCGATGCGGCTTGGCACCGCATCCTGCCTACAAGGCAAGTAGGTCTGACACCACAGTGCAAGTGGCACTGAAAACAGTCGCCTACTGGCCCACGTATGTACAACAGTCTGACACCACAGCAGGACGTGGCATCACCACAATATCCGACAGGTCTGACACACCTGCAAATAGCTGTGCGATGTCAGACTAGCTACTCAACTACCCTCCTTCACTCCTCGGCTATAAATACTCACCCCAAACCAGGTTTGAGGTATCACTTCTCAACTCTCTCAATACTACTACTATCATACTTTGCTTCCCAAGCAAATTACTGATTCTCACGCCGGAGAGTGGTAACAAGGAGCACCCCCCACCCCATCCTCCTTGTTACGAGTCACGGTTTGTTTCCTTGTGCAGGAAACCCACCACCAGACGATCCAGCCAGCGATCCTCGGAAAGAATGGATTAACCCTCTTGACGAGATCAGTGAGTTAACCCTGCCCGGTTAACCATTGTTTCATCAGTAAGACAACAATGTTTTCCCCCCATACCCATATCACTTCAATTCGTGTGCAATGCCAATTGCCAAATGCATCCTTCATTTTCATTTAAAAAAAAAAAAAAAACCACTATGCATAGCTAAATTAATATATGGATAATAAAGAAACGAAGGGGTTTTGAAATTATGAAGTTTAGGTCAGAGATACTTCCAAAAATGATGAGCATGTTCCGTTGGATCAAGCAGGATCTCAGGTCTTTATCAAGATGATGTGTTTTTCAAGGTACAGCTGTAAATTTCATAAGGTCCAAATAATCCTAGCACTTTGACTTTTTGTAAAGTAAAATTAAAATATCATCGACATTCAACTTGCACACCCTTTCTCGTGACATTTTTTTCTGTCTTATCTAAATGCTGATATCATATGGTCTTCTCAAACCTTTTTTTATGTTGGCTTTGATTCATAATAACAATTTATAACCTATGATATGGCTTGGTTGGTTGTGTGTCAATCATACCAGGTTGATAGATTAGATAATGATTTTAGGTTGGTAGGTTAATAAATTGAGATTAGGCCATATGTGCTCATAGAGCCCTCTGTGGAGCGTTATGCGACAAGTGGCGAAACGTGTAAGAGAGTGTGTAGTGGGGATATATATGTAAGGGGCTTTATATAACTTGAGTGTGTAGTGGGGATATATATGTGTGTATATATATGTGTGTGAGTAGGGAAGAAAGGGCCACGCCGTGATGGCGTTCACGAGGAGGAGGGAGAGGCCGCACATGGCACCCCCCGTAATGGTGTTCATGCGCGCTATGGGGCGTTCTAGGAGGATGAGGCGCCATATACAACCCCATTACAGGTGGTCTTAGTAAACTCAAACATAGACCAAAATTTATTTATGTCATGTTAACCCATAACTTATGATAATACAGCTAAACTAGTATAATAGTGTTGTCACATGTTGATGTAGCGTGTGTTATGATAACAAAGAACAAATCACGTTGATTCTATGAATACCCATGATGATCTTCCCCAAACCCCCAAAATTCAACCCAAAGGGCAGAGAATTTGAAGTGAAAAGTGATTAAACTCGAAATTGATTTCTGACCATTGGAATTACAAGAGCAATACATAAATAGAGACTGAAATTTGAAATGGGCCACAAAAAGGCCATGGGCCAAACACAAGCCAAAAAACAAAATGCATAAAACACCGAAAAAACATAAAAAGTGTCCAAAACTCCCATTAGAATGCGTTTTTTCTTGGGGCGAAACTTGGCCCCTATGGGGCTTGCTGCGACGTGCTCCTCGTTTCAAGCTTCGATTTGACTGATCGAACGACTAAAACGGAGACTCGTAGCCAAAGTTATGCTTGTTTTCGTAAATCACCCTTGGAAGCTCGATCATGGGCCTCCAGAAATGTCATGGCCCGATCATCTACACTTGGGCCTGCATCATTCCCTCTTGGGTAGACATAATTCGACCTCAAATCCGTACTGAACTCATCATTATATGAATCCCCATGAAAAGGCAGCAAATGTTTGACATTGAAAACATCAGAACAACGAATGTGGCTTGGTAACTTCAGACGAGATAAGCATTAGAATTTCTTCTGCACAATCTCCACTGGCCCAATCTTCTTGGCTGACAACTTATTATACTCTCCAATTGAAAAACGATCCTTAGTCAAAATGGCCCAAACAAAGTCACCCTCTTCAAAATCAACTTGCCTACGCTTTTGGTCTGCAGCTTGCTTGTACTTTAAAATAGCGTAGGCCAAGTTGTCCTGCACTGCTTTATGAACTTCGCTTTATGAACTTCATGTAACCCAACCACAAAATCTTGCACCTTTTTGGGGACAGAGCCTGGGACAGGAAGTGACATCAAATCAAGAGGCCCTCGAGGCTTATCAGAATAGACTACCTCAAACGGGCTAAACCCAGTACTCCGATAACAGCATGATTATGAGCAAACTTAGTCTGACACAGGTTTTGATCCCAAGACTTGACATGATCACCCACAAGACACCGCAAAAGATTACCAAGTGACCAATTAACAACCTCCGTCTACCCATCAGTTTGAGGGTGGTAGGCGCTACTGAAATTAAGCTGAGTGTTCACCATTTTCCATAGGCTGAGCCAAAAATGACTCAAGAAACGAGTGTCCCGATCAGAAACAATAGAGGATGACAAACCATGCAAACGGTAGATATCCTGAAAGAACAACTGAGGCACATTAACTACATCTGTTGTCTTCTTTCAGGGAATAAAGTGCACCATTTTCGAAAACCAGTCCACTACTACAAAGATGGAATCATTACCACGCTGAGAACGTGGTAATCCCAACACAAAATCCATGTTAAGATCTACCCAATGTTGCAGAGGAATGGGCAAAGGCATATAAAGGCCCGCATTGGTAGTTGTGCCCTTTGAAACTTGACAGATCCTACAGCGTCTAACAAACCGATCAACATCCCTGCGCATAGTATGTAACACCCCGTGTTTTCACGAGTGAAAGTCAAAGTCAAGGTCAAAGTCAACGACCGATTTCGCGCGACGTGACTCGTAGAATTGTTTGTATGATATTTAGATTATGTGGAGTAAGTGTCGTACATTGCAAGCATCACCCCGTATCTCAATCAATCTACGACTGTGAACGACAGGAAGTAACAATGCGATAAAGTTAATCAAGCTATGCTAATCAAATCGACATCGAATCGTAACTCGAGCTATGTATTTTACTTGTCATTATACGTGTGTGTGTGCCTTACGTGTTACCTGTGCATGATTATTTTATGTTTATTTTATGTTGGGATGATCAAGCGAACTCAATCGAACTCGAAGTCTAACTCGAATGTAAACGAACCCGAACCCGAATTCCAAGTCGAACCTTATAAGAAGTAGTGGGACTGAAAGTAATTTGATTAGGAAACCCTATCGAATCGCTCGCAAATCGAAACCGAATCAACATCGCACCGAACTCACCAAAGGAGGTGGCGTCCGCACGGATGGCCAGTCCGCACGGATTGCCAATCCGCACGGATTGCCAATCCGCACGGATGACCAGTCCGCGCGGATAACCTATCCGGGTGCGTGCCATGCGCACGACTCACCCCCTTTCCCTTTCTGGCATCCTATAAATACACGGGTCACTCTCCACTTTTTCCACTTTTGGCAAGTGACGTCCGAACCACACGCATTCTTCACCTTTTTCTCAGATTTCTCTCAATCCAGGTAAGATCTTGCACTAATTCTTGTACATCTTTAATCACTACACCATTCTACACATTTCCATCTTTCAAATCTTCACTTTCAACCATGAAATCATCCGGATTTGAGGTATTCACGGGTGACGTCAACATGAAGTTCATAAGAACTTCATGCTTGGCTTCATTCCACCAAGAATATCTCAGATCTAAGCGATTTCTACGAGTTTTTACAATAATTTCACCTAGATCTAAACTTTTCTAAGGATAAAAGAGTTGAAAGAAATAAACCAAAGTTCTCTTCTTCTTTTGCCCTTAAAACCGGTACGAATCCGATCGGTTTTAGTGTTCTACTCGTCAATAGTAATGCACTAGTTCTAGATCCGGAATCCTACCCATAGACAACTGATATCGGGGTTAACCGGGATAACCGTTCTGAGTCGCCGACAGGCCGAGTCAGGGTGATTCCTGACCGGTCCAGTCACGCGGGAACAGAAACGACAAGCTGTCCAGGCCAGTGTAGACGAACGGAACAACCAGGCCAGTTGTCCGCACGGACAAGCTGTCCGCACGGACTAGCTGTCCGCACGGACGAGCCGTACGCACGTACAGGTCATACGCACGTACAGGTCATACGCACGGGTTGTCATCCGCACGGACTACCCTTGGGACCCACTTTCCAAGCGAGGTTTGAGTATCGACGAACGAGCAATCCGGACGGACGACCTCTGAATGGATTACTCTTCGGATCATGAGACACTAAGGCCTTAAGATGAAAATCAAACAACCTTCATCCGCACGGCCAAGCCGTACGCACGGACAGGCTATCCGGACGGATTGTCTCTGCCCGCGCGCACAGGCTGCCCGCACGGACTCCCATACGCACGGACCGCCGTCCGCGCGGCCGGCTGGAAAGGTAGAAACACTTTGGTGTTTTCTAAATGCTACAACGAAAACTCCAAAGCATAAGCCATCATACACAAACACATCTTAGGAAGAAACAATCCACTTGAACATTTATCCACACAAGCAATCTAACCGTACGGATAAGTCGTCCGCACGTATAACTAGTCCGCACGGGTTGCCACCCGCACGGACAGTCACACGCACGGATGACCTATCCGGATGGAACACCGTCCGCACGCATCACCATCCGCACGCATCACCATCCGTACGGATAGGTCATGCGCACGGATTACTTCTATTCACGGATAACTGATCCGCACGATCAGTCATCCTACCCACTCTCACTTGTACTGTTTTACGCGTCACTTATCGTTACGTTATCGAATCTATTCAGGCTAATCGTACTCGCTGTAAAGCGCTCCCTTCAATCCATATCACTGTGAGTATACTCGAACCCTTTTTGCTTTAGCACTTTTGGGTGTTACATACGTTACAACTATTCAAACTACAACCATCACACCACTCAAGCTATTTTAACGCTTAACCATTAATGCATGTTATACGTGGCTTATGAATGCTTGTTTGTTATGTTTACACATGGAATGCTGTCTACCTGCCTTAGCAACGATAGTACTATAGTTTGGACTCAGCACCCGTTCACACGGGGGTTGTTAAGGATCTTTTACTTGCATGGATTACAGTGGTAATCGTGTATTGCGAACTGCCTCGGGCAGTCAACCCGCAGTCATTGGTATCGATGGATCTATGTCGATAACTAACGTGCTTCATTTCTCTATGTGTACGTGTTAGTTATGCGTAAACGAATTCGAACTCTATATGCTATTATCAAACTTGTATGCTCACCTTTACATTTTATGTATTGACATTATTTTAACGTATGTGACAGGTGCCTAGGTTGTTTATATGCTTCTTGGGCTGTGATGAAATCGAAGCTAGGAACTGGAGTCCTAGAAACCAACGAATAATCTGTTATGTTTAAATCTGAGTCGTCGGAACAGAATATTTGTTTAGTTTTGTCTGTAATAACTTGTTTTGCTATTTGAGACATGGTATGGGACATGTTAACTTAAATTGAATGGTAATGATAGTTGTTATGGAAACTTCTGGACAATCTGTTTCGCTCAGTGCCGCGCCCCGATGATTCCGCCATCGGTTGGGGTGTGACATAGTAGGCCAAAAATAAGAAGACTACACCAATCGTAGAGTACGGTCTCTCCCAACGTGCCCTTCGCCATGCAGCTCTTTAATGATTTGAAAGCGGAGGCTATAATTAGGGATACATAATTGATTTTCCTTAAAAAGAAAACCGTCATGCACAAGAACATCTGACCGCTTCCCAAGTTGCACGTCCTGCAAAATAACAGAAAAATATGGATCTGTTGTGAGCTGTTCCTTGAGACTGCCTAGCCCGGGTACAACAACTCTCATAGAAACAAGTAGGTTACTCCTTCTGCTCAAGGCATCCGCCACCCGATTCGAAATTCCAGACTTATGCTTCACAACAAAAGTGAACTTTTCCAAGAAAGCCATCCACCGAGCACGCTTATGTGATACTTTATCTTGACTGTGGATATGCCTCAACGAATCATGGTCTGTAAACAAAGCAAACTCCTTGTGAAACAAATAATGTCGCCACTGTTTCACAGCCTGGACCACCGCATAAAATTCAACCTCATAAGTGCTATAACACAACTTTGGCCCAGTCAACTTCTCACTGAAATAGGAAACTGAACGCCCCCCTTGACTTAGGGCTTCCCCAATACCACCCTGCGAGGCATCTATGTGCAATTCAAAAACCTGAGAAAAATCTGGCAATACTAGAATTGGCGCTGTTGTAAGCTTTTCCTTGATTAACTGAAAAACTGATTCTGCCTCCTCACTCCATATAAAAGTTTTCCCTCTCATGTAGTCAGTCACAAGAGCCATAAGGGAACTGAAATTCCGAATGAACCGTCTATAAAATGAAGCAAGACCATGGAAACTACGTATTTCAGTTATCGTAGTTGGAGTTGGCCATTGCTTAACAGCCACTACTTTTGATTCATCCACCTGTATGTCGTCACCAGAAACAACATACCCCAAAAACAAGACCTTGGGGACCATGAAGACACACTTCTTCTTGGCTGCATACAGGTTATCCCTACGGAGCAAGGTCAAAACCTATCATATATGCTTCACATGATCATTAAAACCAGGGCAATAAATAAGGAAATCATCAAAATAGACCACCACAAATTTACCAATAAAGGGCTTAAACAACTGGTTCATGACCCGCATAAACGTACTAGGGGCATTGGATAAACCAAAAGGCATCACTAACCATTCATACAACCCCTCACGAGTCTTAAAGGCGGTCTTCCACTCATCACTAAGCCTGAGTCGAATCTGGTAGTACCCACTTTTCAAGTCTAGTTTTTTGAAAATAGTAGCACTGCTAATTTGGTCAAGTAAATCATCAAGTCGGGGAATTGGAAATCTGTACCTCACAGTGATCTTGTTGATTGCATGACTGTCAACACACATACGCCATGTCCCATCCTTCTTTGGAGTCAATAGAGCAGGAACAGCACAAGGACTCATGCTTTCCCGAACGTACCCTTTAGAAATTAAGTCTTCAACTTGCCAACAAAATTCCTCATGCTCTTTTGGGCTCATTCTATAACAGGGCTTATTGGGTAGCTGGGCCCCTAGTTCCAAATCAATGTGGTGTTGGATGTCTCGTAAGGGTGGCAATCTGGCAGGTAAATCATCAGGGAAAACATCAACAAACTCCTCAAATAACGGAACCATACATTCAAGAATTTCGACTTCCTCGGGCACTGGCTTCCCTATCAAAATAAAAACATTGTTTGCTTCCTCCAGCTCATCTTGAAACTGACTAATGGTCAACAGAGTACCCGAATGTTTTGTGGTTAAAAGCTTAGGCTTGCTAAGAACAAGAGTTATCTTCACACCACCAAACAGAAAGCTATAAGTATTGGACAACCCATTATGCTCTATATTACGCTCCTACTCCCAAGGTCTACCCAACAATAAATGACAAGCGTCCATAGGGACCACATCACACACAACATCATCTTTATATGTGGACCTAATAGAAATAGAAACAAGGGCTCTCTTAGATACTGTTACTTCGCCTCCTTTTTTAAGCCACTGAAGCTTATACGGCTTGGGTGACTCTCTGTCTTCAAAGCCAACTTATGGACCGCCTCTTCAGATATCAAATTATCACAACTTCCAGAATCAATAACAAATGTGCAAACCTTTCCCAAAATGGTACATGTTGAGTGGAAGATGTTATGCTTAAGCCAGTCATATCCATCCGTCTTTGGTGTATAGCAAGAGCGCCTGACTACCAGGTTCACCCCAACATCACCGGTCACAACCTCCTCCTCGTATTCAGTTTCTTCATCGTACACTGGGGTATTTTCACAATCTTCAATCTTCATATTGGTCATCATCAGACTTAGCAAACAAGTGTCGTTTACCAGCCTTTTTACACTCAGCTTGACGATGGCCCGTTTCAACACAATTGAAACATTTCGGGCCACTACTACTAGCCCCCTTAGAAGTTGGCCCGATATTGTTAACCACCGTCCTTTGCTGACTAGGCCCGCCATGAGGTGCCCCACTACCCGACCCAACATTTCATCCGGAAGGGGCATGAGCAAATGAACCGCTCACCCGACGATTTTGTTTCTCAAAGGCCAACGCCCGTTGGTGCGCCTCTGGAATGGTTAACGGGGATTCACAGATGATTTGAACCCTAGACCCCCAATATATCGAGAAACAAGTTGTTCTTCCGGTTCTTGAATATTGTTCCTAGAAATCAATTGGTAAAACTCTGTTGTATAATCATCAACCGATTTAGCCCCCTATTTTAAATTTTGCAGACGTTGGTACATCAACCTTTGAAAGTTATGAGGCAAAATGTTGGACCTCAAGCACTTTCTCATCTAGGCCCATGTCACGATTCTTGACTTCCCGAGCCTATTTTGTGTTAGCTTCAATTGTTACTACCATGCAGAGGCCCTACCACGTAACCTGATAGCGATCAAAGCCACCTGCTTATTTTCAGACACCTCCTTGTACTCAAACACCTCCTCTACGGTAGCCAACCAATCGATGAACCCCTCCAGATTCAAACTAGTCCCATCAAATTCTGGAATATCAGCTCTTATCCCAGAATTCCAACGTCTATTGACCCCTCCACGTTCTCTCCTTGGTCTCCCTTCCTGTTCGTCCTCGGAATTCGAACCTGTAACGCCTCGCTTTTTATAACTTCCTTTATTTAGAAAGCTCGCCTTGTATTCCATTTATGGAAACTCGTATTCTTTCGAAATCCTATATCGTTTCTAATCACTATAATCTGACGCTTTACTAATTATACATTTATTATATGCCCACGTTTTACATTTAATTTATTCACGTGTTTGATACATATCCATCGTTCACACAAACACATGTTGTTTTACGCGTAAACGATCGTAAACACGTATATTCTTATACATGTTATACATGCAAATACTTAATCTTAGATTTACAATACTTAAATTATACTTTTATACTTAGTTTATACCTAATTTCATATTAAATACATAAGATATACATCAAATGCACGTTGGTTGGTTGATTTCTCACATCTAACTCCCAACTAATTGCCTTAAACACCCAAGTAACCCACTTTAATGCCTAACCCTAACCTCCACACTATAAATACAAGTCTTCCACACTACCTTAACACTTTACACTCCCTCAAATCACTCTCAAATCCTCACAATTCATCCAAACTTCCAAGTTATGGTAGATTCATACCTTTGCTCAAAACAGTGAGTTTTGAGCACTTTTCTTCTACTTTTTCTCATGTTTTCTTGTACCAATCTACTTGGATGACCTTCAAGGATGTTATCCAAGATTCACCAAGGTGTAATCACGTGATACATCACTTACATAAGGCTCCAAAGTCAAATTTATTTTCTGATTTAAATAAACTTATTGTAACTTCATTTTCTTCAACTTTTCTTCATCATTCCTTCTTCCACAAAGCTTCGAACACCAATAGGAATGTTTCCATAGGTTTACCATGGTAAACCAAGGTGGAACAACACCATTTTGAGATCCAAACTTTCTGTTTTGGAAGAATATTAACTTTTACAAAACTCACTTTTTATGCTTGAATCTTGTACCTAGCAACCTCCTAAACCCATCAATGGTTGTGGAACTTGTTATAGTTGATTCTTACAAGTTTAGAGGTACAAACAACCTCTAAACTTTCTATTTTTATAGGGTTCAATATAACCCACAAGTGTTAAAGTCACATAAGTTTGCCATAGTTCATATGTAGAGACTTATGTTTGATACAAGTGCGAACATCGGATGCTTTGGCAATCCTAACTTGATTCCACACCTCACTTGATGATTTACTTGATAATACACTAGTTAGTTCTTTATTTCTCATTATTCATGACCCTCTGAATCATCCTTGTGATGATTTTATGTAGTGGTGAATCATATAAAGAGGTTAAACCTCCATGCTTGACTTACATGATAATATATGACAATTTATGATGGACTTAATCTTAGGTTAATATTATAACTTTGTAAATATATATATATATATATATATATATATAAACATGGCTAAATTTGTGATGATAATCGGGCCATGATTATTCGTCATAAACTTAGGCTATCAGAATCTAAGCCCCTCGTTATTAATTCTAATGGGCAAATTAGGATCCATGAAATCACACATAACTTAGTGTCATAAACGAGTACTTAGAACTAGATAATACTTTTATGAATACATACTTTTTGTACTTTAAATTCTAAAACCCAAATCCCACCACTCCATAAACATCATGTAATCTTACCATTTACTCCATATTCATAAACAACTCGTCACTCACGGATAATCGGAAGACTTGGCAATATTGTGAGTATACTTGACCATTTTTATGCTTTAATGCACTTTCGGGTGTAACATGTTTCAACTATCAAAATTCACAATACACATAATCAAACATATTCAATAACTTAATCCGCCAAACATGATATTTGTTATGCTTAGGTTGTTTATGCTAGAATACTTTCATGCACTCTATTTGTCATTAACTTAGCTAGCCCACCTTAACAATTATAGCGCTATAGGAGTAGCACACCGCCCGTCAGGGTATTGTTAAGTCATTATACTTTATGGTCTCGTTCACTTCAGTGACGAGGGATGCACATTATTCTCATAGGCACTCGGGTTTGGCATATAGTTATGCATGCTAGCTTCAACTTTGTATATAAAATTGCCATGTTGGATTTGAGACATCTCTTTACTTATATGCTAGTACTCAAAACTTGTATACTCACCAATACTTTGTATTGAACGATACTTAAAAACATGTTGCAGGATTATGATGATGATGATAATGATGCACAGAACTTAGTAGGATGCCTAGAAACGCATTTTAAGCTTTAAATACTTGTTGTAATGTAATTCATTTTGTTTAAACTTGTTGTATTCTATGTCAAACAATGTAATTGAATCTTTTAGCAATGAAATGAAATTTGTTATTAAATACTTGTCACAATTTAGTGTTATGAGTAATAAGCAATCTATTTCGCCTCACTCTGATGTTTCCGCCATTGGTTGGGGTGTGACAGATTGGTATCAGAGCCATAAATATAGGGAATTAGGAAAATTGTCATGCTTTTGACCTAGTCTATAGTTAAGCACCATACTCGACTATACTTGACTTATGTGCTAATTTCTTGAAAGATCTTTTATGTGCTAAATTTTTTAAATGCCTTTTATGTACTCATACTTGTTTTACTATTCCAAAACATACGCCTTTCCTAAGGCATTTTACACGATTATGTTAAACTCGAAAACACACGTATTATACAAACGAGACGACTTCACCAAAATAGGCGTGAAACCCACAATTTGGTGAACGACTCTCAATCCACTCATTCTTTTCGCACAAAACTCGCCATCAAGTTAGGAGTGAAATCCTCACCTTGATGGAGAATTTCCATTTCAAATCAAGTGGACCCTCGTTAGCGTGTCGGAATTTACTTTCTTTACTCGACGAGTACTAACCACACTTAGGATACGACGTTGTCAAGTTAGGGGTGAAACCCGCACCTTGTTAACTAGTCCCACTCCTTGATTTTCAAAATGCCGCCAAGTCTTAAATTTTCGATTGATTTGGAACATGTAGTAACTAGAAGGGTGAATACCGTTAACCGAAATTTCAGCGAGAGTATTCCACCTATTAGGCTAAAGCATGCTTCCCAAACTCAAAAGAACTTTCAACCACTTTGGTTTAGTCAAAAGTTCCATTTTGGAACAATCCAAGTTTTAATCGAACCTCCATTTTACTAGTATCAATTTTATGCTTAACGTAATACAAACTTTTCCTTTTAAAAGTTGATTTATTTTCAAGATGATTACACACACATCATACTAAATCTTTTCATATACTTAAACATGATATACATGCATGGTTTCAAAACATCACCAAACAAGATTTACATTTTCCGAAATCCCTAAATGGAGGCATATCATCAAGATAGTAGTGATTCCCTTACCTTGGCGATTAGCTCCGCTCCTTCCCTTTCTTAAAACGACCTCACCAACGGACTAGGGGTGATTCCCTTACCTTGGTGATCATTACCAAACTTTCTTTTTAAAGAAACTTTATTATGCCAACCACACGATTAAGTTTTATACCTAAATCGTTTATCATTTTGTCAAAATCCCTACTTATGCAAAAATTCAAAATTCATTATTTTATCAAAACCTATTTCTTACCCTACAATCTATTTTACATGAATCCCATACACGAAATTCCTAAACGTACCTTAAATGTTTTATTACCCGATTTTCTAGATTTTATGAAACGCTACCTATCAACTTAATCGGTCTAATGAATCTCTTTCCCACGAACTTCATACTCGACCTAATCACTAAAACATGCTCACATTATATCATTATACTAAAGACATTTGTTCTCAATCGAAAACTAAACCAACTTTTCTCACATTCTTATGAAATCTTATAGATGTATAAGATCATTTTGCTAAAACTCTTAGCAAAATCAATAAATCATTTTGCTAAAACTCTTTTCAAAATCAATAAATCGTTTTGCTAAAACTCTTTTCAAAATCACTAAGTTCATTTTGCTAAAATTATTTTCAAAGACCAAAGTCTTCCCGAAAATTTTCGAATAACTTTTCTCATTTTAATACAAGATCCTTTAAACGATGCAAACTTACTGTTTTCCAAAAAACTTTTCAGAAACCGCTCAATATACCATTCAAATTCCAAACACCTGGGCAAGGAGACTTCATAGGAACCGACAATCTTCGACATACGTAATTCCCCTATTCCTTGTGAAACAATAATATCATATCCTTTTCTTTTCAAAATACGTCTCGCATAACCAATAAATACCTTATATTCTTTTGACATTCACAAACTTGATTCTACATCCCAGTCAAACTCAACCTATTTTGATACAATAAACGCATTGATTCACTCAAACAACTATACATGCATGCCATTGTATACGTTTTAGTCAATATTTCACAACACTCTCACACGTATCATTCGTTTTTACGTACTCAAAACTTTTTGCTCATTTTATATGCTTAAATTCGTTGTGTTTCAATTTATACTATTTACGCAATCATTATCATTCATGCTTATACTTATACTTATATTCATACTCATATTCATACATTCGTACCTATACGTAAGCATAACCCAAGTGGTTCACTTACGTTGGTCGCATACATACTCAAATATAATCATACTCACATGCTTAATTTTTCATACACTATCACATGCACACATTCTCATTTTTGAAGTTACTATATACCTTGACTCATACACAACTAGTACAAACTATGTGGATCATGCGACGTCCAATATAATCGCGGGTGCACACGGGATTATAGTGGTAGGCGCATGAAAATCATAGGGTGTTCTACTGTGTATGGTAAAACACGGGACGTAACATGACACCGAATAACGAAGCGGAAGTAACATGGTAAAAACATGGTGGATACGCCACTGGTACTTCCTATATATAAGTGTTTTCACCATATTATCAAACTTTCGTAAAACATGCCATGAAAAGTTCGGTTTTTTATAGACCTGGTTTAAACACGATTACACAAACTTTAACAACTCATAAAAGCACAGCTAAACGCGCGATATCCGATTTTCCATGATGAAACCTCCTCCTCAACACTTCATATTCGCATTGTATCCAATAATCATACCATTCCTATCCTTGCATTCATCCACTAGCTCGTTCGTTCATTCTCATACCCGGTTATTCCCAATTATTCTTTTGATGTTTTATGCAAACCTTATTTACAATAAACTGGTTTAAACGTTGACACCCTAAAACACCACTTTACTTTTAAAACTATCTCCCATTCTTCATTTACGCACAAACATACTTAGTTGGCCCGTTACCCCAAAACTTTTTGATAAATACCTAACCTTCTCGTTTCTCATCAATAAAAAACTTTCTATAAACATGTGATTTTACTGATGCTCCTTAAAATCGATAAAACTTTATTACAACCTACGATGTGGGTCACACTTTTCATCAAAATACACTATTTTATACGAAAGCTTTCTTCTAAGGTAACATATTTTAAAATACTTCCCCATCGAGTTATTCGAAATTAGTCAAACTCACATCGCCTATACACACACGTGCATGTTTTACATATGATTAATGCCTTAAATCACCTTAGTCAAACAAACTGTTTTTACAAACCTATCGTTTCGTTCCTCAAAATTTCATACATTCTCAACACACTTCAAAATCTCGATTTTAGTCAATCGTTAGCCAAAATGCTTTCTCCAAAGTCTTCCTCTTGAATAAATTTTGGAACGAAATTCCTAAAGGAGGGGAGACTGTAACACCTCGCTTTTTATAACTTCCTTTATTTAGAAACCTCGCCTTGTATTCCATTTATGGAAACTCGCATTCTTTCGAAATCCTATACCGTTGCTAATCACTATAATTCGACGCTTTACTTGTAATAAAACTTGGTTATCATATTCAAATTATACATTTATTATATGCCCTCGTTTTACATTTAACTTATTCACGTGTTTGATACATATCCATCATTCACATAAACACATGTTGTTTTACGCGCAAACGATCGTAAACACGTATATTCTTATACATGTTATACATGAAAATACTTAATTTTAGATTCACAATAGTTAAATTATACTTTTATACGTAGTTTATACCTAATTTTATATTAAATACATAAGATATACATTAAAACAACAACTAAACAAACTACAGGGGCCTTTATTGTCAAAATGAAAGTTCACGGCTAGGTTTCCCCCGCGACACGCGCAAAGTCTCTAGACCTCTTGCGCGATACGCGTCAGTAGGTAATATGCACTCAGCTCTCAAATGCGCGCTGGTTGGTCGAATTCTCACATCTAACTCCCACCTAATTGCCTTAAACACCCAACTAACATACTTTAATGCCTAACCCTAACCTCCACACTATAAATACAAGTCTTCCACACTACTGTAACACTTTACACTCCCTAATATCACTCTCAAATCCCCTCAATTCATCCAAACTTCCAAGTTATGGCAGGTTCATACCTTTGCTCAAACAATGAGTTTTGAGCACTTTTCTTCTACTTTTACTCCTGTTTTCTTGTACCAATCTACTTAGATGACCTTCATGTGACAACTGTCAAAAATCCAGGTATCCGTACAATTAATTAACCATGATTAGTGCTTAATGACTGTGCTGAATTACAATTAACTGCTTTCTGATTACTACATTATATTTACATGTGCATAATGTCATACTGTTACTGCATACAAACATATTGACATAAATGATGCACAAAGCACAGTTAGCATAGTAAACGGATAAATCAGCAAATGCTGACAGAACTCAGCACATAGACAGACAGTGTCTTGAGACCCAGTATGAGCTAGAAACTAAGTACCACACTAGTATAGAGTATAGGAAAGAAAGGATCACAAAACTGCCTTTCTAGTGATAGTTTAAGTGCCGGAAAGTGCCTAAAACTCACCCAAGGAGATGAATTCAGCAAAATTCAGCAAAAATCAGCATTTGAACTATCTGAAATCATGCAGAAAAATGGTTAAATGGTCCTGAATACTTTCCTAAGTGTCGGGAATTAAAAGTGTCACAAAAGGGTACATAAAGAACACTAAACTGCAAAGTTTAGCACTTTAACGAACCAGTATCTAACCGAACAACCGGACACTACCCGAAACACCAAATTTACACTAGAAGCACTGTTTTAATATTACCAAGCTAGTTATGGTCCCCGAACATCATAACACCCCATACAAAATATCTAATAACTAACACATATAACTAACACTTGGATTTGAACTTGTAAGTAACTAAATGGTTAAAACCTATGCTAGACCCCCCCCCCCACCTATTTTCGGCTCCAGCAAGGGTCCCACAAGGGGATTTGATTTCAATATTTTATTGGATTTGTTAATACTTTCCTAAACATATTACACAAGGGTTAGAAGATTAAAATGGATATAAGTATGACATGAAGGAACTAGAGCTCATTATCTCACACACACTAACACACACTTGTTCTTCTCCTCCCTCTTGCTTGCTCTCGGCCGAAGACACCACACCACACCACACCACACTACCACCTTCATTCATCTAATCTCATACAATCCATACACTTACAAGGGTGCAAGAAGGTATACAAAGGAGCTTGGTGGCTTTGGAAGCTAAAGGACCTTCTCTATTTGCTTTTATCCACTCATTTTCTACTCTTGAATCATCCCTAGCCTTGAGCTAGTGGTAAGATCCTTATACACTCCATTTTACTTCTATTTTAGTAGGTTAAAAGATGTTACAAGTAACTAATCTTGAAGAACACTAAGGATCATGAGAAGTAAATATGAACATAAGCTTAAAATGTGAAGTAATCTTGATGAATATAAGTTGTTATGCTTGTTGATCAATGATTGTTTGTAGAAATGATGTTGATCATCATATGATCTTGCTAGATCATGATTAAAAACATAATCTAGCAAGATGTGAGAATAGAAATTGTTGTAGGATGATGGATCATCCACACATAAAGCATGAGCTTGAAAGAAACATGATGTTTTCTTGAAAAGTAATGATCAAAGTATATTGTTGATCTTGTAGATCTAAATATTTCATGGATTATTCTAAAAGAAACCAAGTTAAAATATAAGTTTTGTTAAAACTTGGTTCTTACATAAACAAACACTATTTTTTGTGGATAAACAAGTGTAGAAACACTTGTGTAACAAGAAAATTTCATAAAGAAACATTTTTAGAAAACATGATTACAAGTTGTAAACATCTAAATCCTTCAAGAATGAAGTTTTTAAATAAACAACCACACTTTAAAGGGGTAACTAAACTTACTAAACACACTACCAAGTTACTACAAATTTTCATAAACTTTCAAGTTCACGAAGTGGTAGATTAAGCATGGTTTTGGCAAAATTGGTAAGTGTAAGTTGTTTAGAGTTGATTGTAAATTGATTGTGATGATTTTTACAAAAGAAAATGATATGCTTGAAAGCATGGAAACCTCCATTTTTAGGGGAAACTATGGCAAAATTTTCTAAAAATATAAACACTTAGAAAAATATTTTTAAACAAATATTTATAAGTGTATTTTAACCATGAGTTTTCCACTTAAACTTTGCCATAATTTTTGTTACAAAAATATAAGTGTTGGAGGTTGGTTTTTATAAAATAAAAGTGGGTAATATATATATTTAGAGTATATATATACATTAAAGACACACATGTGTGATTATTTGTATACTTTGTGTAATAGTTATATTATTTTAGGACTTGAAATAATATAACACATCAAAACACCAAGGATTACAATCCAAAATATTACCAAAATTTCAAGGAATAAATATACAAGTTACACACAAAATATTGGCGAAACCGAACAAGAAATGTAACTTACAAAATATTCCGGAAAATATCTTCACAAAGTATATTTTGGTAAATAATATTTTGGAATACAAAGGAATGAAAATATGATTTTCACAATTACTTTAAGAGTATATCATATTTTGACAGGGGAAAAATATAGCATTTTTTACAAGTATAAAAATATATATTTTTCTTGGAATTATTAGAAAATATATTATTTTTGGGAAAAATATATATTTTCTTGTGTAAACTTGAAATACATTATTTTTGGATAAAAATAAGTTTATAAATATTTTCTAAGTTAGACTTGAAAATATATTATTTTGGAACTACAAATATTTTTGCCAAAAGAAAAATTATAAATAATTTTTCTAAGTAATACTCCTTAAAATATATATTTTGGAAATATATATTGGATATTTATTAAAGATAGTATTCCGGAATAATTAATGTGAAATTAAGTATGAGGATACTTAATGAATACAATAAAATATGTATTCTCACACGTATAAATACACACCGGAATACGACCCCAAAACACGGCAAAAATACACACGTATAAGATACCCCCATCCTTGGGAAGTGTTATTACAAAAATGTTAATTAACAATTATTCCAAAATTTATAAATATAATTTAAGTTAAAATATTAATTATTTTAACAAATAATTATATAATTTGGAATAATATCAAAAGAAACGTAACTCAGAAACGTTAATACTAAGTCAAGGCACGACCCGTTCGTCTAATAGACATTAGTACGTTGTAGGTAGTCGTGTTCACCGGAGAAGTTCGAGTTACGATTATTGAAGACGCAAGACTGTGAGTTTCTTGTTCCCCCTTTTCTTTTAACTGTTTTCAGTTTTATAACTTCGGGGGTGAAGTACATGTTACAACCGTTTACAAACGTTATTATTTGGTATGGTTAGCTAAGGAAGGGTACACCTAAATCATGTGAGTGGTGGGTATAACGCTTAAGGCCATCAATCCTCGTAGTAGGACCGAGGGACATGAATGATAGATCTATTTGGGTGTAGCGAGCCCCGCCCATGTTGGACCAGGGTTGGCCCATTGGTAGACTATGTCTTACAGCCGGAAGCCCGTTGCAAATCTGCTAGGTTTGAGCTTTCCTGCATCACGTCACACATATCAATGGCCTTGCAAACCATTGGTGATCTGTTTTTCCTTGTTGCTTTCATACCGGGATTTACAAACTTACATACATACTTACAATGGTTTCAAAGGTTTATTAATACACACAAACAAACACACGAACTTGCTCAACTTTTGTTGATGTTTTTCAAAATACATGTATTTCAGGGAATTAGTAAGTGGATCTGGCGGGCGTTGGAAGTTTCATGCTGCGTTATGAATAAAGATGTCATCCATGGTTTTGAGGTTTGGTTTGGGTGTCTTATTCCTGGACGAGACACGTCTTCCAAACCTTGGTTTTATTTAATATATTTTGATGAGTCCTTAGTGAAACTCATGAACAATTCGTATGGTTTGTAAAACTTGAATTTGAAGTCTATGTTTAAACAATGATGTTGTGATGTTTTCAAACTTATTTAATGGATGACGAATCTATGGTGTTATTATATAGTTATTGTTATGATTGAATGCAATGGTATTAAGAAAGTCACACCATAATCACGCTTTCGCAAAAGTCAGGGTGTGACAACTTGGTATCAGAGCTTCGATTGTAGCGAACTAGGATTCCTTCTCGAGTCTAGACTACAATCATTAGGGCTCTCACGAAAACGTTTTCACAACATATTTTCATTGCATACACGAAACGCCCAGATCCAGGAAAACAAACATTTTTACAAACAAAAGACACGAAACACATTTCAAAGTTTATGTTCATGGTTCAGTCTGAGAGACTGGGTGGTTCAGTCTGAGAGACTCGGTGGTTCAGTCTGAGAGACTGGGTGGTTCAGTCTGAGAGACTGGGTGGTTCAGTTTGAGAAACCGAGAGGTTTAGTCTGAGAGACTGGGTGGTTCAGTCTGAGAGACTGGGTAGTTCAGTTTGAGAAACTGAGAAGTTTAGTCTGAGAGACTAGGCGGTTTAGTCTGGGAGACTGGGAGGGATAGTCTGGGAAGACTAGGACGGATACATGAATACATTGTTATTAATTACATGCTTACTGATGGTTGTTGATATATGTGCATATGTTGTGATTGTTTTGTTACAGACACTATGTCTTCGTCTGAGAGTGGACTGTTTGATACTGTCGACCCCATGGCCATTGTTTCTGACCATGAGATCGTCCCAGAGCCAGAGATCTTTACCTCCGATACTGAGAGTTACCCGGAGATGATTTACCGCATGCTGATGGTATCCCCGACGAGGATCCCTTTTTTATTCCTATTTCTGCCCAGGACCATCTCATCCTCGGACATCCCGATGGTGAGCATGTTGTGGCACCGATCCTCGCCCATTTGCCTCTTGCGGCCTTTCCTTTCGAGGATTTGCCTTTTGATGACTTGTCTGATGATGATGTCGATCTTTTTATTGATGGTCCCCCTGATGATGCCTAGGGTGATGGAGTTTTAGCTGAGGATGTCATTGTTGTTCCACTCGTTGAGATTCCTATTATTGAGGTTTCCTCTGATCATTCTGTTCCAGATTCCTTTGAGTCTATGTCATCCTCCACCTTGCATGCAGTGGGACAGCGACGTTACGCCACTGATACTGATGACGATACAGCCATGTCAGCTGCACCGATTCCCCCACATGACGTTGAGCCTGGACTTGAGCTAGACTTTGTTCCCGACGTTCAGTCTATTGACCCACCCGCCGATCTTGAGCAGGTGCCAGCTCCTGAGCCGATGCCCGCTCCTGAGCCTATACCTGATTTTGATCCTATCCCATTTGGCATACCTGACATTGCACTGCTCATACCAGATCCGATTCCTGCACCTGCTGACCCTGTTGGTTTTGCCAGTCAGGTAGACCCCCGATACGCTTTCACTAGCAATGGGTGGATAGATGATGATGATGATGATGATGTACCTCTCTCGATCCATGATTTTGCCAGTCAGGAGATTCCCGCACCCCGCCCAGGGGAAGGCCCGTCTAGCCAGCAGCCTAGCCATGTTCCACACATGTCAGCAGCTTTTCCTCACATGCCTCAGTATACACCTACTACTCATTTTACTTCTTCACCACCAGGCGAGCCACTTATATGGTTTCCGCCGAACACCATGCCAGTTTCTGATCCCTACCATCCCTCACACTTTACTGGTTATACACGGGATGAGTTACTCTTGTCTTTGCAGCTTCAGTAAGAGATCCTGTGTCGTAGAGTTATGGAGCTTGAGAGGACTCCACGTCCTCCACCTTGTTCATGTCCGTCACCTTTTGTGACTCCACCTGCTCCTCTTTTGCCTTATCCAGATTTTGATGTTCGATTCCTCACCATGGAGCAGCAGATCAGTTATCTGTTGCGTCACGTTTACGATCTTGAGGAGGAGCTTGCGCATGTGCGCAGCTTGCTTTTCTTTCCTCCACCTCCTCCTCCACCACCATCAGCATAGCCGGTTTTTGGTTTTATGTAGGTAGCTTACTTTTGATGAGAGCACCGCTATTGAGCCTAGCTTGCGAAGCCTTTTGGAGACCACTTTTTGATTATATGACTGTTGTAGACTGATAGACATTCTGGACAAGGGTGGTGTGACCCTGTAGTCCCTTTTGATGTGATACGATACATTTGTAGAACATCTAACTGTATTTGTGGTCGATGATTAATGAAAGCTCAATCGCAATGTTCTCATTATATACGTTGTTGAATTACACATTGGTGATATGAATGTGATGTTATATGCTTACTTGCATTGATAAATGCTATTACAAACACATACTACATACTTAACATACTAATGAAGACCTGACCAATGCAATCTTCTTTATAGAAGATGCCTCCACGAAGAAACAATCAGTTGCCCACAACAGAGGCTGAACTGCAAGAATGGATTTCACAAGCAATCGCACAACATGAGGCCTTGCACTCTGAACACAGCGGAGGTACCTCAGGAAATAACCCACCTTACGGTAATGTTTAAGTCACTTAAGACACATTACGTTACGTTTGGACATTCCACGTGCGTTTGCTAACACTTTCTGTGAATGATGTTGCTTGTACATGTTGTACTTACAAGCAGTTCCTTGATTGCAAGCCTCTGAACTTTGACGGCACCGGAGGTGCTATAGCTTTTGTTAGATGGGCTGAGAAAACCGATTCTGTGCTGCGAATGAGCAAGTGTGCGCCAGAGCACCAGGTCACCTACATTTCTGGATTTTTCCTAGACGGAGCTCTATCATGGTGGAACCTCCAAGTTCAGACTCTGGGAGAAGAGGCTGCGTATGCTATGACTTGGGATGAAATGAAAGAATTGATGCGCAAGAAGTACTGTTCAAGGGCAGAGATTCAGAAGTTGGAAACCAAGTTTTGGAATCTTAAGATGGATGGTCCAAAGATTGCTGAATACGTGTAGAGATTTCATGACTTATCTCGCGTTGTTCCCTACATGGTTGATCCGGAGTTCAAGCGAATCGAGCGTTTTATTTGGGGATTGGCACCCCAAATCATGAGCATGGTGACGACATCAAATCCTTCAACAATCACTGAGGCCATTGATCTGAGTGTGGCATTAACTGAAGAAGCAATTAGGTGGAACAAGTTCTCAATCTCTGATGGAAAGAAAAAGGAGACTCATGTCGAGTCGTCTGGAGAGAACAAGCGGAAGTTCTCCAACTTCAAGAAGAGTATTCAAGGAAACAACAGTGGTAACAAGAAAAGGGATGCGAACCCACCCGTCGAGGTCAAGACTAGTGTTGCAAGTTCAGAGAACAAGGGGAAAGGATACATGGGCACCTTGCCTAAGTGTGATGTATGCCAGCTCCATCATGTCGGCCCATGTAGGTATAGGAAGTGTGAATCTTGTGGGAAGAATGGTCATTCGAAGGAGACATGCTGGGCCGGCAGTGGTCGTGGAAATGGTGGTTAGAGAGGAAATTGTAGTGGAAACGGTTACGGAAACCGCAATCAAGGAGGAAATGGAGGTAATGGTAATCGTGGTGGTACTGGAAACCAAGCTGGAAATGGAAACCGCAACCAAAACACCAACCAAGGTGGTACTGGAAACAAGCAAGGATGCTTTAGTTGTGGAGATATTGGGCATTTCAAGAGAGATTGCCCAAAGAACAACCAAGCTCAGGGGAGAGTCTTTAACATTGGAGCTAGGGAAGCTCGCCAAGATCCGAACGTAGTCACGGGTACGTTCCCTATCAACCAACACTTTGCATCTGTACTGTTTGATACTGGTGCCGATTATAGCTTTGTATCCCTAGAATTTAAGAAAATACTTGGGTTAGTAGCTAGTAAGCTAGATATTCCGTACTCGATAGAGCTAGCTAACGGAAAGCTAGTAGAGGCAAACGAAGTGATTAGAGGCTGTGTAATAGAGCTTGGAGAGCATGAGTTTACGCTTGAGCTTCTGCCGGTCGAGTTGGGAAGCTTTAACGTGGTAGTTGGAATGGATTGATTGTCGAGTAACCGAGCTGAGATCGTATGCCACGAGAAGATCATTCGTATTCCGATGGCGAATGGAGAGACGATTGTAGTGCACGGAGAGAAGCATGATACGCCTCTGAGGATTATCAGTTATTTGAAGGCCCGAAGATGTTTGCAGAAAGGATGTGTTGCCTTCTTGGCGCACGTTGTGGACAAAGAAGCCGGTGAGCCGAAGCTGGAAGATATCCCAGTTGTGAGGGAATATCCTGAAGTCTTCCCCGAAGACTTGCCAGGATTGCCGCCTCAACGACAAGTCGAATTTCATATTGACTTGGTTCCAGGCGCCGCGCCTGTAGCCAAGGCACCTTATCGACTTGCGCCTTCCGAGATGCAAGAATTGTCGCCGCAACGTCAGGAGCCTTTGGACAAGGGATTTATCAGACCAAGCTTCTCGCCTTGGGGAGCTCCAGTACCATTTGTCAAGAAGAAGGATGGTAGTTTTCGTATGTGCATTGACTACCACGAGCTAAACAAGTTAACCATCAAGAATCGGTATCCCTTGCCGAGGATTGATGATCTCTTCGATCAACTTCAAGGTTCAAGTTATTACTCCAAGATCGATCTTCAATCAGGCTATCACCAGCTGCGAATTCAAGAAGAAAGTATACCGAAGACTGCCTTCAGGACTCGTTATGGACACTACGAGTTTCTAGTAATGCCGTTTGGGTTGACAAACGCGCCAGCATTATTTATGGATTTGATGAACCGAGTTTGCAAGCCATATCTCGATAAATTCATGATTTTATTTATCGACGATATTTTGATTTATTCAAGGACGAAGGAAGAGCATGAGCAACACCTTAGAGCCATTTTAGAGCTGCTCGAGAAGGGGAAACTATACGCAAAGTTCTCAAAGTGCGAGTTCTGGTTGCGTGAAGTACAATTCCTTGGCCATGTGGTAAACAAGGATGTAATCCATGTGGATCCCACCAAGATCGAGGCGATTAAGAATTGGGAAACTCCAAAGACGCCCACAGAGATCTTCCAGTTCCTAGGTTTAGCTGGTTATTATCGCTGATTCATTGAGGATTTTCGAAAATCGCTCAACCGTTGACCTCCCTTACTCAAAAGGATAAGAAGTACGAATGGGGAGATAAACAAGAGGAAGCTTTTCAGCTGCTTTTGCGATGCACCTATTTTATCCCTACCCGAAGGCACCGATGACTTCGTGGTGTATTGTGACACCTCGCGTCACGGATTAGGCTGTGTGTTGATGCAGCGGCAGAAGGTCATCGCTTATGCTTTGCGCTAGCTAAAGGTTCATAAGAAGAATTACACCACACACGACTTGGAGTTAGGCGCTGTAGTGTTCGCATTGAAGATTTTGGCGACATTATTTGTATGGCACCCGATGCACGATCTTTACCGATCACAAGAGCCTACAGCACATATTCGATCAGAAAGAGCTTAACATGAGACAACGACGATGGGTTGAGTTGTTAAACGATTATGATTGTGAAATCAGATATCACCCAGGAAAGGCGAATGTGGTGGCAGACGCCTTGAGTCGAAAAGAGAGGATTAAGCCCATAAGGGTTAGGGCTTTGGAGATGATTATACAGACAGACCTCTCGTTGCGCATCCGTGCTGCGCAGAGAGAAGCTCTTAAGAAGGAGAATCTTAAGGATGAATATCTCCGTGGGATGGAGAACCAGTTGGTACCCAATGGGGAAGGAACTTTGTGTTTTATGGGACGAATTTGGGTTCCCCTCTTTGGTGGTCTTAGAGATGTGATTTTCAATGAAGCTCACAAATCGAGGTACTTGATCCACCCAGGATCGGATAAGATGTACCAAGATTTGAACGATTTCTACTGGCGGCCGAGACTAAAAGGTGATGTTGCAACTTATGTTGGAAAGTGATTAACCTGTGCCAAAGTAAAGGCCGAATATCAGAAGCCTTCAGGTCTCCTACAGCAACCTGAAATACCCATGTGGAAGTGGGAGCAGATATCAATGGATTTTATAACGAAGTTACCAAAGACACCCAGAGGTCATGACACAATTTGGGTAATCGTAGACCGTCTGACAAAATCTGCCCACTTTCTGCCGATCAGGGAAAAGGATAACACTGGTCAGCTAGCTGAGCTATACCTAAGGGAGATAGTAGCACGTCATGGAGTGCCTATCTCGATTATTTCTGACAGAGATGGAAGATTTGTGTCAAGGATTTGGCAATCTTTCCAGGAAGCGTTTGGTTCTTAACTGAATATGAGTACTGCCTTTCATCCACAGACGGATGTTCAGAGCAAGAGAACAATTCAGACGCTAGAAGACATGTTACGAGCTTGTGTAATGGACTTGGGTGGCAGTTGGGACACTCACCTACCTTTGGTTGAGTTCTCCTATAACAACAGCTACCATACAAGCATTCAAGCTGCACCGTTTGAAGCTCTTTACGGACGAAAGTGTCGATCGCCGTTATGCTGGGCAGATACAGGCGATAGACAGCTAGTTGGTCCCGAGTTGGTTCAAGAAACGACAGATAAGATCATACAGATCCGAGAGCGCATTAAGGCGGCTCGTGATCGACAAAAGAGCTATGTGGACCAAAGAAGGAAACCTTTGGAATTTGAAGTAGGAGATATGGTTCTGTTAAGAGTCTCACCTTGGAAAGGTGTGGCACGCTTTGGGAAGCATGGAAAGTTAAACCCACGATTTATTGGACCGTTCAAAATCTTGGAAAGGATTGGGCTTGTGGCTTATAAGTTGGATCTACCTGCGAAACTTAATGGTGTTCATGATACATTCCATGTATCTAACCTGAAGAAAAGTCCAACACGGGAAACGGTGGTTATTCCTGCCGATGAAGTTCACATTGACGACACACTCCACTTCACCGAAGAACCTGTTAAGGTTACTGATCGGAAAGTTAACAAGACTCGAAGGAGTAGTGTCAGACTTGTCAAGGTTCGATGGAACGCGCGTCACGGCCCAGAGTTTACTTGGGAGCGTGAGGACCGCATGAAAGCTAGATACCCGCATTTATTCCCTAACACCCCTGCAGCGAGTAGTAGAGCTTAAAATTTCGGGACAAAATTTTCTTAACAGGGGGAGAATGTGACAACTGTCCAAAATCCAGGTATCCGTACAATTAATTAACCATGATTAGTGCTTAATGACTGTGCTGAATTACAATTAACTGCTTTCTGATTACTGCATTATATTTACATGTGCATAATGTCATACTATTACTGCATACAAACATATTGACATAAATGATGCACAAAGCACAGTAAACGGATAAATCAGCAAATGCTGACAGAACTCAGCACATAGACAGACAGTGTCTTGAGACCCAGTATGAGCCAGAAACTAAGTACCACACTAGTATAGAGTGTAGGAAAGAAAGGATCACAAAACTGCCTTTCTAGTGATACTTTAAGTGCCGGAAAGTGCCTAAAACTCACCCAAGGTGCTGAATTCAGCAAAATTCAGCAAATATCAGCATTTGAACTATCTGAAATCATGCAGGAAAATGGTTAAATGGTCTTGAATACTTTCCTAAGTGTCGGGAATTAAAAGTGTCACAAAAGGGTACATAAAGAACACTAAACTGCAAAGTTTAGCACTTTAACGAACCAGTATCTAATCGAACAACCGGACACTACCCGAAACACCAAATTTACACTAGAAGCACTGTTTTAACATTACCAAGCTAGTTATGGTCCCCGAACATCATAACACCCCATACAAAATATCTAATAACTAACACATATAACTAACACTTGGATTTGAACTTGTAAGTAACTAAATGGTTAAAACCTATGCTAGACCCCCCCCCCCCACCTATTTTCGGCTCCAACAAGGGTCCCACAAGGGGATTTGATTTCAATATTTTATTGGATTTGTTAATACTTTCCTAAACATATTACACAAGGGTTAGAAGATTAAAATGGATATAAGTATGACATGAAGGAACTAGAGCTCATTATCTCACACACACTAACACACACTTGTTCTTCTCCTCCCTCTTGCTTGCTCTCGGCCGAAGACACCACACCACACCACCACCTTCATTCATCTAATCTCATACAATCCATACACTTACAACGGTGCAAGAAGGTATACAAAGGAGCTTGGTGGCTTTGGAAGCTAAAGGACCTTCTCTATTTGCTTTATCCACTCATTTTCTACTCTTGAATCATCCCTAGCCTTGAGCTAGTGGTAAGATCCTTATACACTCCATTTTACTTCTATTTTAGTAGGTTAAAAGATGTTACAAGTAACTAATCTTGAAGAACACTAAGGATCATGAGAAGTAAATATGAACATAAGCTTAAAATGTGAAGTAATCTTGATGAATATAAGTTGTTATGCTTGTTGATCAATGATTGTTTGTAGAAATGATGTTGATCATCATATGATCTTGCTAGATCATGATTAAAAACATAATCTAGCAAGATGTGAGAATAGAAATTGTTGTAGGATGATGGATCATCCACACATAAAGCATGAGCTTGAAAGAAACATGATGTTTTCTTACAAAGTAATGATCAAAGTATATTGTTGATCTTGTAGATCTAAATAATTCATGGATTATTCTAAAAGAAACCAAGTTAAAATATAAGTTTTGTTAAAACTTGGTTCTTACATAAACAAACACTATTTTTTGTGGATAAACAAGTGTAGAAACACTTGTGTAACAAGAAAATTTCATAAAGAAACACTTTTAGAAAACATGATTACAAGTTGTAAACATCTAAATCCTTCACGAATGAAGTTTTTAAATAAACAACCACACTTTAAAGGGGTAACTAAACTTACTAAACACACTACCAAGTTACTACAAATTTTCATAAACTTTCAAGTTCACGAAGTGGTAGATTAAGCATGGTTTTGGCAAAATTGGTAAGTGTAAGTTGTTTAGAGTTGATTGTAAATTGATTGTGATGATTTTTACAAAAGAAAATGATATGCTTAAAAGCATGGAAACCTCCATTTTTAGGGGAAACTATGGCAAAATTTTCTAAAAATATTAACACTTAGAAAAATATTTTTAAACAAATATTTATAAGTGAATTTTAACCATGAATTTTTCACATAAACTTTGCCGTAATTTTTGTTACAAAAATATAAGTGTTGGAGGTTGGTTTTTATAAAATAAAAGTGGGTAAATATATATTTAGAGTATATATATACATTAAAGACACACATGTGTGATTATTTGTATACTTTGTGTAATAGTTATATTATTTTAGGACTTGAAATAATATAACACATCAAAACACCAAGGATTACAATCCAAAATATTACCAAAATTTCAAGGAATAAATTTACAAGTTACACACAAAATATTGGCGAAACCGAACAAGAAATGTAACTTACAAAATATTCCGGAAAATATGTTCACAAAGTATATTTTGGTAAATAATATTTTGGAATACAAAGGAATGAAAATATAAATTTCACAATTACTTTAAGAGTATATCATATTTTGACAATGGAAAAATATAGCATTTTTGACAAGTATAAAAATATATATTTTCCTTGGAATTATTAGAAGATATATTATTTTTGGGAAAAATATATATTTTGTTGTGAAAACTTGAAATACATTATTTTTGGATAAAAATAAGTTTATAAATATTTTCTAAGTTAGACTTGAAAATATATTATTTTGGAACTACAAATATTTTTGCCAAAAGAAAAATTATAAATAATTTTTCTAAGTAATACTCCTTAAAATATATATTTTGGAAATATATATTGGATATTTATTAAAGATAATATTCTGGAATAATTAATGTGAAATTAAGTATGAGGATACTTAATGAATACAATAAAATACATATTCTCACACGTATAAAAACACACCGGAATACGACCCCAAAACACGGCAAAAATACACATGTATAAGATACCCCCATCCTTGGGAAGTGTTATTACAAAAATGTTGATTAACAATTATTCCAAAATTTATAATATAATTTAGGGTAAATTACACTTTTCGTCCTTTATGTTTGTAGCGTGTTGCAGTGGATAACCTTTAACTTCAATAATTACAGTCACAGTCCTTTATTTGGAAGACCCATTACACCTTTCGTCCTTTAGCACTAACCAGGTTAAAATTTTCAGTTAAATCAGAATATGTGTATTGCACATAAGGGTAGATTAGTAAATTCACTCATTTATTTATGGGTAAACAAAACTGATTTAAAAAAACAATATATTTAAACAAGAACATAAACCAATCTCAGTCTCTCTCCCCAACCAAACCCCACCACCACTAAGCCACCGCCGCCGCCACCCCTTTCTTCTCCAACCGTGCGTTAATAACAAAGCTTTTTTTTATTGTCATCAGACCATAGTTACTCTTCATTAATACTCCCATAAAGAATAACATATGAAAATAATTTTAATACACAGGGACAAAACTGTAACTCATATGTAATGTAGCAGTTGACAAATTCATGATTGCTCTTTCCCATCCAATCCACAATACATTCAAATCCACTACAATCAGTTTGATGATGTATTTGATATAAATCCCAAGCCTTCCCAACAAATTACATGATTCTGAATACATAGCCATAACTTTTAACCAACTAGAATCAATTTATTTATAAATGCTAAGAAGGTCTCCCATAGTTCAGACCTTTTTGAGCACCAATAGCGAGAACGAAGAATCAATGGGCTAGGACAGATCCAGCGGCATCCGGTTCAGATCGGATCTGCGTACGTCGTTCAGATCTAGGGTTCAAGAAGGATGGCGGCGGCCCTGTTTTTTTGGGGACGATGGTTAGGGTTTCGACGATGGCGGTGGTGGTGACTATTTCGTGTGTTTTGAGAGAGAGGGGATGTGTGTTAAGAGAGGGGAATTTGCTGGGTTATCAAATTGCAGAATAGGGGAATTTGAATGGGGAAGAAAGGGTTAAGAGAGAGGGGGGCAGGTGTGTGTTAAAGAGATAGATGTCTGTACATATATTTTAGGTTTTTGTTTTTTATTAAATTGCTAAAAAGACTAAATTACCCCCTTATGTGATAGAACTTAACTTAAAATTTTAAGTTAAAGAGATAGATGTCTGTACATATATTTTAGGTTTTTGTTTTTTATTAAATTGCTAAAAAGACTAAATTACCCTTATGTGATAGAACTTAACTTAAAATTTTAATCTAGTTAGCCTTAAAGGACGAAAGGCGTAATGAGTTTTCCAAATAAAGGACTGTACTTGTAATTATTGAAGTTAAAGGGTATCCATTGCAATTCGATACAAACATAAAGGACGAAAAGTGTAATTTTTCCTATAATTTAAGTTAAAATATTAATTATTTTAACAAATAATTATATAACTTGGAATAATATCAAAAGAAACGTACCTCAGAAACGTTAATACTAAGTCAAGGCACGACCCTTTCGTCTAATAGACATTAGTACGTTGTAGGTAGTCGTGTTCACCGGAGAAGTTCGAGTTACGATTATTGAAGATGTAAGACTGTGAGTTTCGTGTTCCCCCTTTTCTTTTAACTGTTTTCAGTTTTATAACTTCGGGGGTGAAGTACATGTTACAACCGTTTACAAACGTTATTATTTGGTAGGGTTAGCTAAGGAAGGGTACACCTAGATCATGTGAGTGGTGGGTATAACGCTTAAGGCCATCAATCCTCGTAGTAGGACCGAGGGACATGAGTGATAGATCTATTTGGGTGTAGCGAGCCCCGCCCATGTTGGACCAGGGTTGGCCCATGGGTAGACTATGTCTTACAGCTGGAAGCCCGGTGCAAATCTGCTAGGTTTGAGCTTTCCTGCATCACGTCACACATATCAATGGCCTTGCAAACCATTGGTGATCTGTTTTTCCTTGTTGCTTTCATACCGGGATTTACAAACTTACATACATACTTACAATGGTTTCAAAGGTTTATTCATACACACAAACAAACACACGAACTCGCTCAACTTTTGTTGATGTTTTTCAAAATACATGTATTTCAGGGAATTAGTAAGTGGATCTGGCGGGCGTTGGAAATTTCATGTTGCGTTATGAATAAAGATGTCATCCATGGTTTTGATGTTTGGTCTGGGTGTCTTATTCCTGGACGAGACACGTCTTCCAAACCTTGGTTTTATTTAATATCTTTTGATGAGTCCTTAGTGAAACTCAAGAACAATTCGTATGGTTTGTAAAACTTGAATTTGAAGTCTATGTTTAAACAATGATGTTGTGATGTTTTCAAACTTATTTAATGGATGACGAATCTATGGTCTTATCATATAGTTATTGTTATGATTGAATGCAATGGTATTAAGAAAGTCACACCATAATCACGCTTCCGCAAAAGTCTGGGTGTGACACTTCAAGGATGTTATCCAAGATTCACCAAGGTGTAATCACGTGGTACATCACTTACATAAGGCTCCAAAGTCAGATTTATTTTCTGATTTATATAAACTTATTGTAACTTCATTTTCTTCAACTTTTCTTCATCATTCCTTCTTGCACAAAGCTTGAAACACCTCTAGGAATGTTTCCACAGTTTTACCATGGTAAACTACGGTGGAACAACACCATTTTGAGGTCCAAACTTTCTGTTTTGGATGAAACTTGATTAACGTTTACAAAACTCACTTTTTATGCTTGAATCTTGTACCAAGCAACCTCCTAAACCCATCAATGGTTGTGGAACTTGTTAGAGTTGATTCTTACAAGTTTAGAGGTACAAACAACCACTAAACTTTCTGTTTTAAAAGGGTTCAATATAACCAACAAGTTTTGAAGTCACATAAGTTTACCATAGTTCATATGGAGAGACTTATGTTTGATACAAGTGTGAACACCGGATGCTTTGGCAATCCTAACATGATTCCACACCTCACTTGATGATTTACTTGATATACACTAGTTATTTCTTTATTTCTTGTTATTCATGACCCTCCGAATCATCCTTATGATGATTTTGTGTAGTGGTGAATCATATAAAGAGGTTAACCTCCATCCTTGACTTACATGATAATATATGACAATCTATGATGGACTTAATCTTAGGTTAATATTATAACTTTGTAAATATATATATATATATCTATATAAACATGGCTAAATTTGTCATGATAATCGGGCCGTGATTATTCATCATAAACTTAGGCTATCATATCTACGAATCTAAGACTCTCGTTATTGGTTCTAATGGGCAAATTAGGACCCATGAAATCACACATAACTTAGTATCATAAACGAGTACTTAGAACTAGATAATACTTTTATGAATACATACTTTTTGTACTTTAAATTCTAAAACCCGAATCCCACAACTCCATAAACATCATGTAATCTTACCATTTACTCCATATTCATAAACAACTCGTCACTCACGGATAATCGGAAGACTTTGCAAAATTGTAAGTATACTTGACCTTTTTTACGCTTTAATGCACTTTTGGATGTAACATGTTTCAACTATCAAAATTCACAATACACATAATCAAACATATTCAATCACTGAATTCGTCAAACATGCTATTTGTTATGCTTAGGTTGTTTATGCTAGAATACTTTCATGCAATCTGTTTATCATTAACTTATCTAGCCCACCTTAACAATTATAGCGCTATAGGAGTAGCACACCGCCCGTAGGGGTATTGTTAAGTCATTATTCTTTGCGGTCTCGTTCACTTCGGTGACGAGGGATGCACATTATTCTCGTGGACACTCGGGTTTGGCCTATAGTTATGCATGCTAGCTTCAACTTTGTATATAAAATTGCCATGTTGGATTTGAGACAATCTTTTTACTTATATGCTAGTATTCAAAA
>JARYGA010000798.1:0-27299 GCA_030545235.1 Helianthus tuberosus
TGAAGGTCTCCATTCCCATCACGATACAAGACAACTTGTTTATCAAAAACAGTCAAACCCAAAGGGGCATCATCGGGTACATCTTTAGTTAAATACAGAGGGTACCATTCCTCTGTCCAGTCGTAACCCACCGGGTAAACTCTCCCTATCTGCTCTTCCACAAGCACGTCTTCCGTTCCATCACTGGAGGAGATCTGTTGTTGTGGTGCGGCCACTGCAGCAGCACAGTTGAGGAGTGTCCGGGTGGTTCTGAAAAGGGTTGGTTTGTGGGTGTGGGTGTGGAGTGAAGGGGTTTTGGTGGTGTGGAAGAGAAGTGGGTGGTGGAGTAGGACAGCCATTTGCGTGTCGAGTGATCTACGGTAGACATTTTGAGGAGGTTAAGAAGAAGAAAAAGGTGGCTTCTTGTGTTGAACCTCCATTTTTAGCCACACGTTATTTAGGGAGGGCGGGGTGGATCATTTTTTTCTTGAGTAAAAGTCAAAACGGTCCATCAGGATTAAGATCTCTTATTTGAATTAGACATTTGTTTTGCGAGTAGATGTCTAAATGATTTAGACATTTGTCTCATGGTTAAGATCTCTTATTTGAATTGGCCAGTCGTTTGTCTCTGAACGGTTAAGCATTACACTGGCTCTTAATGGTTGAGACCTCTTACTGGTTCAACACTTACCCATTCAGAAGTTGCTGAACTGACGATAACAATATTTTAACACGTGCCTTTGAAAAAAAAATTGGATTTAAATAACCCTATCTTTTATCAATTGGCCAATAGCATTTCCAACTTTCGATTTATACCACCCCACTCCCAACTTTTAACTTATTGACTGATGGCATTCTCTAACTAACTGAACCCTAACCCAATTAGTTTTTTGATGATATGTCACTTGTGTGGTGACGAGGAATCTGACGTGGAATTTTTTGATGACATGGCAGTTGACATGACGTCTGACTTGACTTTTTAGATAACGTGGCAGCTAACGTGACATCTGACTTGGCTTTTTTGATGACGTTGCAGCTGACGTGACATCTAGCTTGGCTTTTTTATGACATGGCAGCTGCGTGGCACTAGTTTGTTGGCGTGACAGCTGATGTCAGCAAACTAGGTTAGTGTGGGAGTGTTATCCGCCAATAAGTTGAAAGATGGGAGTGGTGTGGTACAAATCAAAAGTTGGAGTCCTATCGGGCAATTGGTGAAAGTTGAGATTATTTAAATCCAATATTAAAAAACAATATTTTAAAATGAAACAATACCTCTCGGCAATAGGACGAATGGTCGCTAAGTATCTTGCATGTTTAAATAAAAAAGGCATCTTGTAGGGATGAGCAAATACCGATATCGTCCCAATACCGTCCCGATCCCGACCAATACCAATCCCGAATTTTGTGTAAACTTGGTACCGATACCGGTACCGAAATACGTCGGTTCGGGACGGTATCGGTATTTTAAGGGTAAAAGTCGGTATTTTACCGATACCGTACCGTACCGATACCGAAAAATCACAAAAGTGGATACCGTTTCCAGTACCAAAAACGGATCGGGATCGGGATCGGGATCGGGACGGTATTTTATACCCTTTGCTCATCCCTAGTATCTTGTATGTGGAAATGAATAGGCTCAATCCGAGTGAAATTGAGGAATTGAAAATGAAATCTATGCACAAGCAAACGGTGGCACTTATAAGACTCGTTACTTTATTCATCGTCTTTAAGGCGTAGAAAAACAATATCGTTCAAGGCATCATGCCTCACAAAAGAAGAATCAATCAATGTCAAAATAAGTATGTCAATGTAAGGGTAACGACGCAGTGTTAACTACATTGAGCTTCCCTACCAAAAAATCATGTTTTAACATAACACATGTTTTGAGGTAAAAGAGGCTCGTTAAGGAGGACCGATACGAAACTAATAATCCTTCAAAGATACAATCATCGTATTCTTTGTTCTAGATGCAAATATGCAACATGTCGAAAAGTGCTACTATCGTAACTTCTAATATCGTGGAGGACGCATTGTATACTTAGGGGTTGTTTGTTTTGCTCTTAATGAGGCTATTAATAGTTTAGACGTTTTACTGGTTTGCGAGCACATGTCTAAAAGATTTAGACATTTGCCTCTGAACAGTTAAGCATTATACTGAGTCTAAATGATTAAGATCTCTCATCTGAATTGGTCAGACATTTACCTCTGAACGGTTAAGCATTTTACGGGCTCTAAATGGTTCAGAATATCTTACTGGTTCAGCGTTTAATGGTTCAAATGTCTTACTGGTTCAACACTTAACCATTCAGAAGTTGTCAAACAGCCCCTAGCTTATTTAAGACGAAATGAATGTTTCAAAGATGACGCAGGAACACAGCAACCGCTAAGGTGGAGTCAGCGTGGAGCTAGTTTTCTAAATGGTAATTTTCCTCAAAACAAGTGATGCTCAAACAGGCTTCAAGTTCAAAAGTATATATGACAAACCTCAGCTGGGATCAAACCTTCAAACCTTCTACTGAGATAAAATTCTGAACACAAAATCCCAGTTACACATTTAACCAGCTTGGTAGCTCATTTTTTAACGAATAGTCAACGTTTTCAAACCACTAAAAACCAACTTGCGATGCAGTTACTCTCGAGCCTAAGTTGGTACATACTTGCACACTCGTTTACCTAGGATGTCGGTGGATCACGTATGAGACAGGTTTCGGTAATCTTACACCCATACCTGGACTATAAAACCATGTCCCAAATTGGTGAAGAAACTATACACAGGCTCATACAGGTTACTATGCATAACTTAAAATTTTATACCAGCTTATTTTAAGCAAGAAACTATCTAAACAGGTCCAAACTCAAAACATGAGACGTCTCTAAACAGCACAGCAAACTCAAAAAACAGTTAGTTTCAGAAGCAAACAGTCTCATAACCAAAACTGCAACAAGTTCATACAAAGCTTAACTAAAATGGAAAATCAATAACATTAAAATGCAGAAGTTAAATTCCAACAAAATATCCTTTTAGTAAAGCAAAACTTAAAACCAACACGAAAAAGAATCACCGTTCAAAGGTCTTGTACGCTCAAACCTGCATCATAAACAATCAATAAGTAACCAACTCAGCAAGGAAACAAAAAGACTAATCAAGTAAGCTGCAAACAAACCTGGGGGAAGAGATTGCTTCAACTTGTTAGCCTTCTCGGCATCATGGACACATAAGGTGTAAAGGTACTTTGAGCACCTGACCTTGAACTTCACAACATCTTTGCTCCTCTTGATTTTCACTGACCTAGCGTCTTTCCTTCTTGCGGTAAGAAGGAAATCCTTAATCTCGTGAATTTGCTTAGGCTGATCAATATCAATTTAAAAATTAGATTCAACTCGAAGATAAACAGGTTCAATTGACATCAAATCCAACTTAAATACATTACACGGAAACTACAAAAACAAACGTGTTGACAATTAGAGATGAGCAAATGATACCAGGTACCGGTACCGAATTTGCGGAACTTGGTACATTTTAGGTACTGACTTTTGACCTTTTCGGTACTGATTTGGTACCGACTTTTGACATTTTCAGTACCGATTTGGTACCGACTTTTGACAATTTTCGGTACCGGTTCGGGTACAGGTTCGGTACCGGTAACGGTTCCGTACCGAATGGGTACCATGCTCATCCCTATTGACAATAACCTAGTGTAAAAGATTTAAAGAGATTCTTCAAAATGTATGTGTTAAAAATGTGAGAGCTATATGAAATCTTCATCTAATCACAAATCACCAGTTAACAAATCATTTAGGCTAATCAATATCCAAAGTCTAAATTCAAAATTAAGTTCATATTGCAGATAAACGAGTACAATTGACATCAAATCCAACCTAAAAACATTACACAGAAACAAAAACAAAAAAATCGCTAACGATAGCCTAACTTGCAAAATTTAAAACTTAAATTCGATAAATAATCACACGTATGAACTTTGCATTCAGATCCACTACTCAGTTCACAGGTCACAGGTCACATACTCATAGAACAGAAGATGATAACCTAATCCGCAGAATTTAATACTCAAAATCAACATATTAAGTTGAACTATTTCTTCAATTTGTTTATGCGTTATAAAAATCGTGAAAGCTATATGAAAGCTGCATCTAAACATCAATCAGCAGATAATTAGTCAACGACAAAAAAAGCCGATAAAACCGATTCATCCAGATGAATAATTACTCATAGAACAGAAATTGAAGAACTAGATGACTAAAACAATCAAATCGAACAACAGAAAGACGTAATACAGCATGATCTTCAGCTTCAATTGCTAAGAAAAAGGGAAGGGAGCTTACCATTTTGGAGACAGAGAGATGACGGCAGATGAAAGAGGAACTGAAACCCTAATGCTGCAAAGAAAACAAGCTAAGGGCTGTATTATAAACCTAATAAAACCTAATGGGCAGAAGGTCTGTGTGTTTTGTTATGGGCCTTAATAAATACATCTTTGTTATTGGGCCCGTTAACCACGTTTCATTTTGGGTAGAGGTGCAAAAAAAAAATCTGGAACCGGAACCGGAAAAAAAACGGACCCGGATATTAAAAAAACTGGTTTTTTCGTACTGGGAACCGTACCCGACCCTACCCACCGGGTACGCATAGGGTATAGTTTTCTATGTAAAAACCGGACCCTATTTATACCATTTTGTACCCGGGGTTTTTTAATACCCGAAGCTGGGTTGTACCTGTACCCGACTTTTTTTTATACCCGGAACTGGGATTTCCGAATACCAGAATATCAGTTTATTTTAATTGTTATATGTTTTTCTTTTTATAGTTTAATAATGAAATATTGTGATTTTATTTGTTAGAAAATTAATATATTTCTTATGATAAAACATAAAAGCAAACTGTGAATATGTGATGCATTATGCACTACTTTTTCTTTATTGTGAGCTAACTCAAAATAACAAACATAATCATATTTTTAAGTTTTAAGCCGTGAGCTAACTCAAAATAACAAACATATCCATATTTATAAGTTTTAACCTTAAAATAAACTCCATATTTCTCATCCATACTGTTTGCTTATCGTTTGAGCATCTTACAAGCATGCTTTGCTTGCAACAAAAATAAAAGTTTAGCTATCTTAGAAGCATGCTTTGTATACAACATATAATTAAAGTTTTGGCATAAGAGATTCAAAGAAGTTTTTTTAATACCTGAAATGTCTGGTTTATTAATACCCGGTTTTTGAAGAACCAGTTCCATATCCGACCCAGAACCGGGTATACTCGGTATGGTTTTTTATACTAGGAACCGGAAAAAACTCTTTTAATACCCGGTATAAGTGATACCCGACCATACCCGGAACCGGGTATTGAAAAACCCCGTTTTTATGCTAGGAACCGAAACCGGAACCGGTTCTTGCAATACCCGGTATAAGTGATACCCGACAATATCCGGAACCGGTTCCATAACCAAAACCGGATATTGAAAAAACCTGGTTTGTGCACCTCTAATTATGGGAGTGTTCGATAAGTTCAAAAATCCCAGTGGTTTTAGAAAATGCACCAAATACAATGGAGAGTTGATTATTATGGCGACCAAAACAATCATGTGCTTAGTTATGCATATGCTAGCGCCTTGCTAGTTTATTTAATGATATTTTTTGTTAGTCGTTTAAGAAAAAGAGATTGTGACCCGTAGCAGTGCAGTGCAGGGTGAGCGAGCTAAGTAGATACCATGGTCACGCCACACTGAGCTGGTGGTGCGTGGTGTGACCATGAAAGGGTTACCGTGGGTGTAACAATGGGTCCATGGCGTTAAAAAGATCTTGGGCATGATTCTTTATATATAACTAGGAATTAGTACCCGCCGCAATGCGGCGGGGTTCTTACATGCGAGCATCCGTCCTTGTCTTCTTGTCCAACCTTCCTGTCACACCCCAACCGATGGCGGAAACATCGGGATGAGACGAAGTGTGTATAGATTGTAAGAGACTTCATAACACTATGTGACAATATTTAATTAAATTCAAATTTCATTGCAAGTACTAAATTGTCATACAACATTTAAAATGGAAATAACAACATTGTTCAAATTTCAACATAACATCAAAAGATAAATGAATTAAAGGTGTGTATCTAGTCCACCCTATTCTTGTTTCATCTTTCATCATACTTCAACAATTTAACCTGCAACATGTATTAAAATAGAGTTTCAATGCAAAAGCAATGGCGAGTATACAAGTTTGTTTACATAGCATAATAGAATAAAAACTCAAATCCAACATGATTCATAATATGTGATTACTAGTATGCAATTTTGGCGTACAATATGATCAAACCCTAGAATACAACGTATAAAATAGCCTAATCCCAATAGTTTAGCAGGGTGGTAAAGTTTAACTTAACAATACCCAATAGAATAGCGGGCGGGGCGTTAATCCTATAGCGCTATAATTGTTAAGGTGGGCGAGCAAAGTTAATGAGCATATAACGTTCCAAATCGTTCACATAGCATACGAGAATAACAAGTAAGGGGCTGTTTGGCAACATCTGAACCAATAAGTGCTGAATGAATAAGAGATCTGAATGGGTAAGAGGTCTGAACTAATAAGTGCTGAACCAGTAAAGTGTTGTTTAGTTGCACCTCTGAATGACCGTGTAAAATGACATTTTTACCCCTCTATAAACTATTTCTAAAGAGATCAACACAACAATCAGGTCAACAACAATCATGGCAACACAACTGAAAATATAATCCCAGATCAACACAACAAGAACAACTCAAATTTGGACAAAAAGAATCATTTTTTCTGAAGAGGGACCAAATTCAAATCAAGAAATCAAACCCACAACTTAAAGATCAAGAAAAATTCAAATAGCAACCTGTACAACCGTCATCATCGTCGTCAAAACCCACCACCTCCGCCGCCGTGAGCGGCGGCGCTGTCACCGGAGATTTGCCGGCTCCCCTTCTCCCCCTTTCGTTCTCTCCCGCTCTTCGATGTTTCTCTCTCTTAACCCCTGTCGTGCGCCGCCACCCCCGGTGGTGGCTGGCCTTTCTTTCTTCGAGCCGTCGAGGAGACCAGAGTGTGTGGAGGAAGGAGGTGGAGGTGGAGGTGGAGATGGAGATGGAGATGGAGGCGTCTGTGAAGAGGGAGAGGAAGAACAGGGTTCTTGTTTAATCATGTTATAATCATGTCAAAAACTGAACAAATTCGAACCACATATACCAAACTAAATGAAGACGATTACTTAATTATGTTTACTTCAATTTTTATCATGTTATAATCATGTTATAATCATTATAAGCAGAATTTAAAGCTCAAAATCAAGATGAAAGCTGCATCTAAACATCAATCAGCAGATAATTAGTCAACGACAAAAAAAGCCGATAAAACCGATTCATCCAGATGAATAATTACTCATAGAACAGAAATTGAAGAACTAGATGACTAAAACAATCAAATCGAACAACAGAAAGACGTAATACAGCATGATCTTCAGCTTCAATTGCTAAGAAAAAGGGAAGGGAGCTTACCATTTTGGAGACAGAGAGATGACGGCAGATGAAAGAGGAACTGAAACCCTAATGCTGCAAAGAAAACAAGCTAAGGGCTGTATTATAAACCTAATAAAACCTAATGGGCAGAAGGTCTGTGTGTTTTGTTATGGGCCTTAATAAATACATCTTTGTTATTGGGCCCGTTAACCACGTTTCATTTTGGGTAGAGGTGCAAAAAAAAAATCTGGAACCGGAACCGGAAAAAAAACGGACCCGGATATTAAAAAAACTGGTTTTTTCGTACTGGGAACCGTACCCGACCCTACCCACCGGGTACGCATAGGGTATAGTTTTCTATGTAAAAACCGGACCCTATTTATACCATTTTGTACCCGGGGTTTTTTAATACCCGAAGCTGGGTTGTACCTGTACCCGACTTTTTTTTATACCCGGAACTGGGATTTCCGAATACCAGAATATCAGTTTATTTTAATTGTTATATGTTTTTCTTTTTATAGTTTAATAATGAAATATTGTGATTTTATTTGTTAGAAAATTAATATATTTCTTATGATAAAACATAAAAGCAAACTGTGAATATGTGATGCATTATGCACTACTTTTTCTTTATTGTGAGCTAACTCAAAATAACAAACATAATCATATTTTTAAGTTTTAAGCCGTGAGCTAACTCAAAATAACAAACATATCCATATTTATAAGTTTTAACCTTAAAATAAACTCCATATTTCTCATCCATACTGTTTGCTTATCGTTTGAGCATCTTACAAGCATGCTTTGCTTGCAACAAAAATAAAAGTTTAGCTATCTTAGAAGCATGCTTTGTATACAACATATAATTAAAGTTTTGGCATAAGAGATTCAAAGAAGTTTTTTTAATACCTGAAATGTCTGGTTTATTAATACCCGGTTTTTGAAGAACCAGTTCCATATCCGACCCAGAACCGGGTATACTCGGTATGGTTTTTTATACTAGGAACCGGGAAAAACTCTTTTAATACCCGGTATAAGTGATACCCGACCATACCCGGAACCGGGTATTGAAAAACCCCGTTTTTATGCTAGGAACCGAAACCGGAACCGGTTCTTGCAATACCCGGTATAAGTGATACCCGACAATATCCGGAACCGGTTCCATAACCAAAACCGGATATTGAAAAAACCTGGTTTGTGCACCTCTAATTATGGGAGTGTTCGATAAGTTCAAAAATCCCAGTGGTTTTAGAAAATGCACCAAATACAATGGAGAGTTGATTATTATGGCGACCAAAACAATCATGTGCTTAGTTATGCATATGCTAGCGCCTTGCTAGTTTATTTAATGATATTTTTTGTTAGTCGTTTAAGAAAAAGAGATTGTGACCCGTAGCAGTGCAGTGCAGGGTGAGCGAGCTAAGTAGATACCATGGTCACGCCACACTGAGCTGGTGGTGCGTGGTGTGACCATGAAAGGGTTACCGTGGGTGTAACAATGGGTCCATGGCGTTAAAAAGATCTTGGGCATGATTCTTTATATATAACTAGGAATTAGTACCCGCCGCAATGCGGCGGGGTTCTTACATGCGAGCATCCGTCCTTGTCTTCTTGTCCAACCTTCCTGTCACACCCCAACCGATGGCGGAAACATCGGGATGAGACGAAGTGTGTATAGATTGTAAGAGACTTCATAACACTATGTGACAATATTTAATTAAATTCAAATTTCATTGCAAGTACTAAATTGTCATACAACATTTAAAATGGAAATAACAACATTGTTCAAATTTCAACATAACATCAAAAGATAAATGAATTAAAGGTGTGTATCTAGTCCACCCTATTCTTGTTTCATCTTTCATCATACTTCAACAATTTAACCTGCAACATGTATTAAAATAGAGTTTCAATGCAAAAGCAATGGCGAGTATACAAGTTTGTTTACATAGCATAATAGAATAAAAACTCAAATCCAACATGATTCATAATATGTGATTACTAGTATGCAATTTTGGCGTACAATATGATCAAACCCTAGAATACAACGTATAAAATAGCCTAATCCCAATAGTTTAGCAGGGTGGTAAAGTTTAACTTAACAATACCCAATAGAATAGCGGGCGGGGCGTTAATCCTATAGCGCTATAATTGTTAAGGTGGGCGAGCAAAGTTAATGAGCATATAACGTTCCAAATCGTTCACATAGCATACGAGAATAACAAGTAAGGGGCTGTTTGGCAACATCTGAACCAATAAGTGCTGAATGAATAAGAGATCTGAATGGGTAAGAGGTCTGAACTAATAAGTGCTGAACCAGTAAAGTGCTGTTTAGTTGCACCTCTGAATGACCGTGTAAAATGACATTTTTACCCCTCTATAAACTATTTCTAAAGAGATCAACACAACAATCAGGTCAACAACAATCATGGCAACACAACTGAAAATATAATCCCAGATCAACACAACAAGAACAACTCAAATTTGGACAAAAAGAATCATTTTTTCTGAAGAGGGACCAAATTCAAATCAAGAAATCAAACCCACAACTTAAAGATCAAGAAAAATTCAAATAGCAACCTGTACAACCGTCATCATCGTCGTCAAAACCCACCACCTCCGCCGCCGTGAGCGGCGGCGCTGTCACCGGAGATTTGCCGGCTCCCCTTCTCCCCCTTTCGTTCTCTCCCGCTCTTCGATGTTTCTCTCTCTTAACCCCTGTCGTGCGCCGCCACCCCCGGTGGTGGCTGGCCTTTCTTTCTTCGAGCCGTCGAGGAGACCAGAGTGTGTGGAGGAAGGAGGTGGAGGTGGAGGTGGAGATGGAGATGGAGATGGAGGCGTCTGTGAAGAGGGAGAGGAAGAACAGGGTTCTTGTTTAGGGCAAAGGGGTATTTTGTGAATAAGAGCCTGGGTCAGACTCCTTCTAATGTATGACCCGGTCAGTGATAAATAAGAGCCTGGGTAAGTTTTAAGAGGCTTAAAACAAACAATCTGATGTCTGATTCAGTCAGACATTGGCTATTAAGAGGCAAATAAGATGCAAACAAACAGCCCCTAAGTCACATTAGTTTCATGCTTGATTAAGGATTGAGTATGTTTAGTTTAAAAGTTGTTTGCATAATTATACATGTTGCATCCCAAAGTGTAAAAAGGGAAAAAGGGATCGAGTATACTCACGGTGGTTGCAAGCTTTCCTACTTGAAATCCCGCGAGCGAGTTTGGTGGATGGATTAATTGGGAGCACCTAGTCCTTCTACATGAGGAAACATAGGTGTGTGAGTTTGGCGTTCAACGGAAGATTATAAATTTGGAGTTTAACATAACATAAAGTAGGATATCGAAAATAATCATCTTTAACTTTATAACCCTTGTATGACACTAGGTAACCAATATGGTTAGAAGGTTTTCATGGGTAATACGCCCATTAGAATCATACTTGGAGTTTTAGGTCTTAGATGATATTCTACTACTTTAACATATAAACACAAGTTTAACATTAAAGGTTCGAATGAGTGCATATATATATTTAGGTTAAGTATTACATATTATTTAGTCCAATAATTCATGTAAGAGGTAGAAGATTAGAATCCTCATTTAGGCACCTCGAGTTATCATGGAAGTCATGTATGGGGTAGGAAGAATAAGCTTCCGTTTAGGAACCCCTTGAATGTTCACCACTTCACTTGATGTAAAAACAACCAAGGAGGGTCACGAACTAGGATTTGTACAATAATGTAAACGACTTAACTAAAGAGAAATCATCAAATCATGTGAGGATTGTATGTTTGGACAACCCAAGTTGTTCCATAATCACTCTACATCAAGACCTACGCTTGAACATGACTTGTGGGCGAAATACCCTAAATAAAACAGAACGTTATGAGGTTTAATCCTCTGATTTCAAGTGTCTCAACCTTGTTTTTAAGCCTAACCAACCATAAGAGAGGTTGTAAGCATTGGGACATAGGTGTGAGATGTGTTAGACACAAGTTGGATAAATTTAAACAAGCTTTTGAAGAACTTACAACAAAACAGAAAGTTTATGAACAATTTCGGAGCAATTCCAGGTCTGATTTCTCCAAGGAGAAGTCAAGGAATCGAACCCCATGATTATCCAAGCAAGTAGGAAGAAGAATCAAGTAAATTCGTTGAGAAATGAGCAAGTTATACTCACTTTAGTACAAGAGTATGAATCTGCCCGAATTTCTGAAATTTGCAAGAACTTGAGAGTGATTTAGAGAAGATTAGAGAGTTGTGAAAGTGTAAAATGGCTTGGAGAAGGGTTGTATTTATAGGGGAAGAGGTTGAGTATGATTGGAGGTGATTAGAGGTGGATTAGAGGTGATTGGGTGAGGTTAGAAGTTGGGATTTCGTGCAAAACGCGGGCTGCTGTGTTTTTTTGTCCGCCCAGACACCCTTGCGCACCATAAGGGTTCTTGCTGCGGTGCGCAAGCCATGGTCAGAAACCCAAAATCTTTATTTTTTTGTTATTTCACTTTGTAACTTGTTCCAATGTCACCTAATACGGGTTTTATGATTATTTTAAGGTTCTAAGGTATAAGTAACATGTTCCAAAGTCATGTAAGTGTCCAATTGAATATGATTAAGTATAAGTTTCGTATAAAACATAAATGTCTCGAGTTTATTTGTTTAACATAAGTTCGCGAACATCCCGAATAAATACCAAATTGTTTCTCAATTCAAGCGCTCAACATGAATGGAATATATATATATCACGAGTTTAAATAAATTGCAAGTCTAGCACTTAGTTTCCAAGATTAACGTTCAAACATCAATCGATTTACAAAGTCGAACATACGAGCATATATATAGAGTGTGTATAACATATTTGTAACAAAATACGAGTTTCATTAATGATTCAACTCTCGTTTTACAATGAGTACGAAGAAAGAACGATTACGAGAATACAAGGTTTCCAAAAATAGAAATACGAACAAAACTTTCTATAAATGGAAAGTACAAAAGAGCCGGGCGTTACACTTCCGACTCGTAGTTATCTCATCACACCAAAAAAAAGCCATATCTAAATGACACCAAGAGTGAGTTGTAAAGTTAAATGAAACATTAATTGTTACTCGACTCGTCTGATTACATTCCTTATAATCTAAATATCTAATCTACATAACCAAATTGACCCATTCATAAAAAACTTGTCATATTACCACATCTAGTAGTCAATGTTGTGTTCTCGTTTTTTATCTTTTTCCAGGTTTGGAAGTTAAGTTCTTGTGACCTTTCGGAGATAGGTAGAAACTTTGTGTACCAGTCCGGATTCTCACCCGCAGCTAAGGTAAAATGAAGATTAAAAAAATGAAATAAGAAGGTAACAATGGAAAAATTATGCACTTCACTTGGTTGTCATGAACACCCGGACGACCTTTATCATTGTCAGTTCCTTGTTTCGAGCTACCATAGAACTTTGCAAATGCTTCTGTGAACTGAAATGAGATGATAAAATGTTAAAGATATTACTCTAAAGTAAGCCTGGCAAAAATAGGTGGTCATGTTAGATTACTGGTGAAAAGGGTTCGGACCAAAACAGGCCCAGGTTGAAAGAAGTCGTTCTAGGGAAAAAAATCTAAAAAAGGGTTCACCCGATATATATACGTGTAAAAAATGGATATCTATACCAAGCAATGTAAGTATAAGGACTTGAAGAGGTCATTTCATCTAACCACCTAGTTCATCTATTGATTGGTACGCGAATCGAATCGTTCCGAAACGACAAAATTTTCAATCGTAAACACGTTTTCTAGTGACCCGGAACGATTATTGTGATATATTGTTGATGGTTATCAATTGCCGCCCTAAAATAATTAGGTCAAAAAAAGCCAGCCAATATTATGTCTTTTACATTAAATATTCTACCTAACTCATTTAAAAAAATGTACGATAAATACAAAGAGAAATTAACTTATATACCCTGGCTTGCTTTGAATGGCTATACTAATTATTCTAGTAATGCACCTTTTTTATTGCAAACAAAAGTCACACTGAGCGTGCCCAATATGGAGCTAAAACTGGAAATAGTGTTGATTATGTCCAACACGCTTATCCCTCCGCCACTACTTTCATTGGAAGTAGAGTCACCGATATTAGCAAGATTTACAGTACCTGCACTAACTCATGTAGACTTTATGCTATATAAATATGATAAATATTACCCATCGTCATCAAAAACAGACATATATATATACCTTGATCAGCATATCGGATATAACATTTTCCAAGGTACATATCTGTGACAACTGGCACAAACCGGTAATTTCCGTACACTATAATTATTGCTTAATGACTGCAATTATGAGTTTAATTGTTAGCAATGTCTGAACACACGTTTAAACAAGTGAATTCATGCATGTTGTATACTACAAAATATTGCTTTATGCATAAACAAGAGCGTTGCGTCAGAATAATAGTAAACTCACCGGTAAGACACTATGTGTCAACGGAACTGCAGAAAGCAGTCAGACATTATAACTGAGGCCTAGGTGTAGGTCCGACGACAAAAATACATTAAAACCCTAGAGTATGTGTAAGGGTTTAATTTATATACATTGCGAAAGCAAAAGTAAGCACTAAAAAACACCCGAAACGCACTTTAAGTGCCGAATTTTGTATAATTCAGCTCTAATCAGCATTTAAGCATGTAAATATTATGCAGAAATGTCGTTTTATTATCCAGAATATTTCCCTAAGTGTTGGGAATTGAAAGGGTACAAGAAAGGTACTTAAACGACACTAAAAAGTGTAATTTAGCACTTTAACGAATCGGTATGTAACCGAACAACCGGACAATACCCGGAACACCAAAATAATGCTAGAAGCATTGTTTTTATCTTTTCTGAGCTAGTTAGGGTCCCCGATTACCCTAACACCTGTCATAACACGCTTCACATTAGTAACGGGGTTAAACACTTAACTAACCTACTTAACCTAACCTTTATCCTAATTATCTAGTTACAAACCAACCAAGGCCCCCCCCCTCTCAACCGAAACCATCCCCTTAGGGGGACATACCTTGTCCTTGTGTAATTATTTTAATCATGTGTATAAGATCTAGCCTACACATGAACCTTTGGTTAATGCACACTAAGATTGCCTATAAGATCAAAGGTTAGCACACTTAACACTTACACTTCACAACACTCAACAAGAACTCTCTCTCTTGCTCTCTCAAGCTCACGGCCAAACACCCCTAAGCATCCATCAATTTTTCGAGCCTTGTTCAAGCCATTCCAAGGTCACACAAGTGTTAAGGGTCACATATTAGGAGTCTTGGAGCAAACGGAAGGCGAAGGACCTCTCTACTTTGCTTTTATCCACTCGATTTGTGCTTAGATTCTTCCCTAGCCTTGAGCTAGAGGTATAATGCTTAAAACTCATACTTTAACTAATCTAAGGTGGTTAATAAGATGTATGATGATTAAAACTCGGAACCTTGCATTTTGAAGCATTAAAGTCCACTAAACTTGCAAATATTGTTGGTTAAAAGCATATGTGTTGTGTAAAAGTTGTAGTGTTTGGAATATGAGATTTTTGAGACCCGATCTATGATGTGGTAGCTCGGATCATCGTTTAACCCGACTTTGTAAGATCATGGATCTTCACATAAGCTCGTTTTGGTTACTACAAGGGTTAAAAGGCGAAACTCTACCACACTAGAGACATGAACTTGTGTAAAATATTTTACTTGTGTAAAAGTAATTTAACCTGTACATTGGTGTTTAAAACTAGCGGATCTACGTATCTGCAAGTGGTATTTTTGAAGAACCACACTTTAAAGAAAGCACATGTTCTAAACCGGGTCTTACACAAACAAAAGTGGTTTTTGTGAATAAGCAAGTGTGTGGATACTTATGTAACAAAAGTGTTAACGAAGAAATAGTTTTCGTAAAAACCGACTAGAAGTTGTAAAACTTCATATTCTTTAAAAATAAAGTTTTTAAGAAGTTAAACTTATTTTTAAAGATAACAAGACTTACTAAATGTGCTAGTAAGTTACTACACATTTTTGTAAATATTCAAGTTCATGAGATTAGTGATTATTGTTGATAAATTGTTGCTGATGATTATTGATGATTGATGATGATTTAAAAGAAAATAAACACACGTTTTGAAAACGTGGGAAACCTCCATTTTTAGGGGAAACTCTGTCAAAATTTTTATAAATTTTGACACTTAGAAAAATATAAGTTTTTGAGAAACTTATTCCCTAAAAATGTGCTTAAAAGTATTACCAAGGTTTCCCTAATTTTTGGTGATAAGAAATGATGATTTCTTCAAGAATAAAAGTGGACATAAGTATGTATATTTTGAGAGAAAAATATATATTATTTTATCACCAAATTTTGTGCTAAGTGTATATAGTATGTGTTATACGTGCTAGTGTATTAAGACTTAAAAATACACTAAATACTCATGAGGAGTAGAAATATAGAAATACACATACAAAACACAAGATACATGATTCGGGTGCAAAGTGCAAAACACAAAAGACTTATATTTATTTTTGGAGAAAATAATATAAGTAAGATACGTAGTTAAAAATATAGAATATTTTTAACACAAGAAAATATACACAAAAGAGAGTGACTGTACTTGTGCGACGCAAGTCTAGTGACTAACGATAAGAAAACGCGTATAGGTTACGACGTTAAGTAAGCAAATCCGGTGGAGTTTACGACGCTAGGAACGCAAAGTTGTGAGTTCATGCTCCCCCTTTTCTCTTTAACTGTTTTCAGTTTTTATAACTTCGGGGGTGAAATACATGTACAAAAGTACAATATTTATAAATGGTATGATATAAATACAAGAAGCGCATTTGGTGAGACGAGAACCAAGTGTAAGGCGCTATGAGAAATGATAACAAGAAACGCGCTTGGTGAGAACGAGAACCAAGTAGGAGGCGTTATGAGAAATAGTGTCACGAATAGGGTTCAGAAGCACCATTAATCAACGTATACATTCAGACCGCAGAACAAAAGGTTAGATCTAACGGGTGCCTGGCAGCCACACTCCTGGTCGGGGCGAGAATCGAGGAGTGCTTTTGTGTCTCAGAATATACTAATTAAATGCCTTAGGTTTGGTGGCTTCCTATGACGTGTCACATGTTAATGGCTTTGCAACCCATTAACAATCCTGATATTTACAGGAATATTTTAATTACATGAAATTCATACCATACTAAAGATTGATGAATACTTGAGTACGTGGGGTACTCAAGAAAAGATTGAGTTATACTTGAAGTACGTGGGGTACTCAAGAAGAAATTGAATTATACAGATGTACGTGACGTACACATGAAACTGGATTTATATATGAAAACTTGATTTACTCACAAACTATGTTTTCATACAAAGTATACAAACATGAAATACAAAACTGCATGAATTCACACCAACATTATGTTGACGTTTTTCCAAAAACTCACATGTATTTCAGGTAACTAGGATGGATGTGCGCGTGGTCTTACTCATGCTCGTGGATGTCGCTTGTGTTTAACTTTAAATAAAGTTGTAAACTTTTAAGACAATGCTTTATGCGACTTAGCGATGTAAACGCTAGACTTATGTTTTCAAATTATGGTATTTGAAGTTATTTTCTTGAGCATGTAGTATGTTTACTCTTCGTATGCAATGAGAACCTTTCATGATCACACCTCGTGCTTCCGCCGCAGAAAGGGGTGTGACAGATTGGTATCAGAGCTGCGATTGTAGTGAACCAGGATTCCTTCTCGAGTCTAGTCTACAATCTCTAGGATCCATTCACGAAAACAATTTTCAAAGAGTTTTCATTGCATAAAACGTCCCGCGACATCCACTACCTGAAACTGTCTACATGAGTCTAGAAAAGACACTACGAGACTTAGAGTGCACTTGAGTAGCACTTGTCGTTGACTAGAAATTACTTGCAATTATGTGTGATAATTAGCATGTACTAGAAGTAGAATGTCACAAGTATACGTGACTTTACCTGAAAGCAATGGCCCATCTGAAGGAAGAAATACGAGGACGAAACGAACTGTGCGGACTGTGCAAGGAGTTACGTAATTATGGATGCATACATAATTATGGAATTCAGTGCACAGAAATCACAGCAAGTCTTGTCACGTATAGATTCCCTCAGTGCAGGCCTACTAAGTACTCTGCTCGAGTAATAATTGTTTGATGTCACTTATGTGGTATATATACCTGTGAATATATATGATACTACTGTCTAGTGTGACGATATCAAACAAATGCCTAAACCTATTGGGTTGTGTTCTGTCAGAACATGACACCCAGGAAAGCTGTGAACGCTCGTGACCAACCTCCTCCTCCCCCACTGCCAAGAATTGCCGAAGAGCTGGAGGCTCTACTGGAAGAAAGGGTCTCCGCTGCTATCGCCCAGTACGAGGCAAACCGTACTCAAGACAGTGGAAGACCAAGCAACGCTAGACATAATGGGAATGGAGATTCATCTGGAAACAGCGCAGTTCGAAGCTGCACATTTAAGCAGTTCCTCGACTGCAAGCCGATGAACTATGATGGCACAGGAGGTGCAGTAGCATTTGTGCGCTGGACGGAGAAGATTGAAGCTACTTTTCGCATGAGCAAGTGTACCGCGGATCAACAAGTCACCTTTGCTACCGGGTTGTTTGTCGATGAAGCTCTGACTTGGTGGAAATTGCAAGCCCAAACCTTGCTCAATAATGCCGCGTATGGTCTAACCTGGGAGGAACTAAAGGAAAGGATGAGAGAGAAGTATTGCTCTCGTGCTGAACTCCAAAGACTGGAAACGGAGTTCTGGCACTTGACTATGGAAGGTGTTCATATTGATAGTTATACTCGAAGATTCCACGATCTGTCTAGAGTACTTCCCTACATGGTGACTCCCGAATTCAAGCGTGTTGAACGTTACATTTGGGGACTGGCCTCAGAGTTTCGTGGCATGGTGACGTCGGCCAAACCACAAACAATCACCGAGGCTGTAACTCTGGCTGTCAGCCTTACTGAAGATTGTGCTCGTATGAAGAAGTTGTCATTAAACCCAACAGAGAAGACCGAGACGCATGCTGAGTCGTCCGGCGACAAGAAGAGAAAGCATGCCAGTTTGAACCAAGCAACTCGTAACAACAAGGGTTTCAGCAAAAAGCGTGACGCTAACCCGTCTCAGGAGGCGAAGACCCTTTCAACCAAGGCATACCAAGGCTCCATGCCTGAATGCCAAAAATGTAAGTTTCATCATAAAGGAGCTTGTCGCATTCCAAGGTGCGACAAATGTGGTAGATTGGGTCACCAAGCAGAAAACTGTTGGGGAAACGGAAGGAATGGGAATGAGAATGGCAATGGTAACCGGAATAGCCGTGGAGCTGGGCAAAGCCAAGGATGCTTTGGTTGTGGAGGCATGGATCATTTCAAGAAAAATTGCCCAAGGGGAAACAATGCCCAGACCCGAGCATTTGTAATTAGAGCAAGGGACGCACGCAAGGACCCTAATGTGGTCAACGGTACGTTCCTCATTAACAATCACATTGCATCCATATTATTCGACACTGGCACCGATTATAGTTTCATGTCTGTGGAATTTAAACGCATACTTGGAATAGAATCTAGTAGATTAGAAATTCCTTATTCCATAGAACTAGCCAATGGTAAACTTGTTGAATCGGGCGAAGTTGTCAGAGGCTGCACACTAGAACTTGGCGAACGAAATTTTAGAATCGACCTCTTACCTATTCAATTGGGTAGCTTCGATGTAGTAGTCGGGATGGACTGGTTGTCCAAGAACAAAGCTGAAGTTATTTGTCATGAGAAAATCATTCGCGTCCCTTTAGCGAATGGTGAAACTCTCATCGTGCATGGAGAAAAACGAGACGCGCCTCTTCGAATCATCAGTTGCATGAAGGCACAGAAGTGCTTAAGGAAAGGATGTGTTGCTTTCCTAGCACACGCTATAGACAAGAAGGCTGAGGAGCCGAAACTCGAAGACATTCCTGTGGTGAAGGAATTTCCTGATGTGTTCCCTGAAGATCTGCCAGGACTACCCCCGCAACGACAAGTCGAATTCCGTATAGACTTGGTTCCAGGAGCTGCTCCTGTAGCCAAGGCACCCTATCGACTTGCGCCATCCGAGATGCAAGAATTATCTACACAACTCCAGGAGTTGTTGGATAAGGGATTTATAAGGCCAAGCTTCTCACCTTGGGGAGCTCCAGTATTGTTCGTGAAGAAAAAGGATGGAACACTGCGGATGTGTATCGATTACAGGGAACTGAACAAGCTCACTATCAAGAATCGGTATCCACTACCGAGGATTGATGACTTATTTGATCAACTGCAAGGATCAAGCTACTATTCCAAGATCGACCTTCGATCTGGATACCATCAGCTGAGAATCCAAGATGAAAGCGTGCCAAAGACTGCATTCAGAACGCGATATGGGCACTACGAATTTCTTGTGATGCCATTTGGGCTGACGAATGCACCAGCGGTCTTTATGGATCTAATGAACCGCGTATGCAAACCATATCTCGATAAATTCGTGATTGTATTTATCGATGATATCCTGATTTACTCACGAACGAAAGAAGAGCACGAGCAACATCTCAGAACCATCTTGGAACTACTGAAGAAAGAGAAGCTTTACGCAAAGTTCTCGAAATGCGAATTCTGGATTCGCGAAGTACAATTTCTTGGTCACGTTGTGAATGAGAAGGGCATTCATGTAGACCCGTCCAAGATAGAAGCAATAAAGAATTGGGAAGCTCCCAAGACCCCAACTGAAGTCCGTCAATTTTTGGGCTTAGCGGGCTACTATCGGCGATTCATTGAGAATTTCTCGAGGATAGCTCAACCGCTAATGACCCTTACTCAGAAAGACAGGAAATACGACTGGGGTCACAACCAGGAAGAAGCCTTTCAGCTACTTAAGAACAAGCTCTGCGATGCACCGATACTATCGTTACCCGAAGGCACTGAAGACTTCGTGGTATACTGCGACGCCTCACGACAAGGCTTGGGTTGCGTGCTCATGCAACGCCAAAAAGTCATCGCTTATGCTTCAAGACAACTGAAGGTTCACGAGAGAAATTATACCACTCACGATCTGGAGCTGGGTGCAGTGGTATTCGCCTTGAAGATTTGGCGACATTATTTATATGGTACTCGATGTACAATCTTCACAGATCACAAAAGCTTACAACACATATTTGATCAGAAGGAATTGAATATGCGCCAGCGACGTTGGGTCGAGCTGCTGAATGATTATGACTGTGAGATTAAGTACCATCCTGGAAAGGCGAACGTTGTAGCGGACGCGTTGAGCCGAAAAGAAAGGGTTAAGACCCTAAGGGTTCGAGCATTGGAAATGACCATTCGAACGAACCTCACTGCACGCATTCGAGATGCACAACAAGAAGCTCTTAAAGAAGAGAACCGTAAAGCTGAATACCTACGGGGTATGCTGAAATACATGGTGCCAAACGAAGAGGGAGCCTTATACTTCAAAAAGCGTATTTGGGTTCCACTATATGGTGGCATACGAGAAGTCATCCTTAATGAAGCCCACAAATCGAGATATTCGATCCATCCAGGATCGGACAAAATGTATCAAGACTTGAAGGAATATTATTGGTGGCCGAGACTCAAAAGCGACGTTGCTGTCTATGTTGGAAAATGCCTAACCTGTGCTAAGGTTAAGGCGGAATATCAGAAACCGTCCGGCCTACTACAACAACCAGAGATTCCCGTGTGGAAGTGGGAACAAATCTCGATGGACTTCATAACGAAATTACCCAGGACCCCGAAAGGGCACGATATGATATGGGTAATAGTTGATCGATTGACGAAGTCTGCGCACTTCCTACCGATCCGAGAAAAAGACAGCACTGGAAAGCTTGCTGAGATATACTTAAGAGAAATTGTGGCACGTCATGGAGTGCCAATTTCAATCATTTCAGACAGAGATGGACGCTTTGTCTCAAGAATCTGGCAATCATTTCAGGAAGCCTTTGGATCTCAGTTAGATCTAAGCACGGCATTCCATCCACAAACAGACGGCCAGAGCGAACGGACTATACAAACGTTAGAAGATATGCTTCGCGCATGTGTCATGGACCTAGGCGGCAGCTGGGATACTCATCTACCTTTAGTTGAGTTTTCCTATAATAACAGCTATCATACAAGCATAAAAGCCGCGCCGTTCGAAGCTCTGTATGGCCGCAAATGCCGATCGCCCTTATGTTGGGCAGATGCCGGAGATAAACGTATGGTTGGTCCTGAACTTGTACAAGAGACAACCGATAAGATTGCGCAGATCCGAGAGCGCATTAGGGCGGCTCGAGAGCGACAAAAGAGCTACGCGGATCCAAATAGAAAATCGGTAGATTTCAAAGTGGGAGACAAAGTGTTGTTAAAAGTCTCACCATGGAAGGGCGTAGTCAGATTTGGAAAACGTGGAAAGCTGAATCCACGATACATCGGACCATTCAGAATTTTGAGGAGAATTGGTACCGTGGCATACAAGTTGGAGTTACCGGCAGAACTTAATGGAGTACATGATACGTTTCATGTATCCAACCTGAAGAAGAGTCCAACGCAAGAAAACGTGACCATCCCGTAGGATGAAGTGCATATTGATGAAGCCCTCCGATTTACAGAACAACCCGTTGAGGTTACTGACTGGAAAGTCAACAAGACCAGGAGGAGCAGTGTGAAACTTGTCAAAGTACGTTGGAGCTCTAAGCACGGACCCGAGTACACATGGGAACGTGAAGACCAGTTCAAGAAAAAGTATCCCCACCTATTCAAGAAGACTCTAGCGAGAGTGAGTTCAGTCTGAATTTCGGGACGAAATTCTTTTAACGGGGGGAGACTGTGACAACTGGCACAAACCGGTAATTTCCGTACACTATAATTATTGCTTAATGACTGCAATTATGAGTTTAATTGTCAGCAATGTCTGAACACACGTTTAAACAAGTGAATTCATGCATGTTGTATACTACAAAATATTGCTTTATGCATAAACAAGAGCGTTGCGTCAGAATAATAGTAAACTCACCGGTAAGACACTATGTGTCAACGGAACTGCAGAAAGCAGTCAGACATTATAACTGAGGCCTAGGTGTAGGTCCGACGACAAAAATACATTAAAACCCTAGAGTATGTGTAAGGGTTTAATTTATATACATTGCGAAAGCAAAAGTAAGCACTAAAAAACACCCGAAACGCACTTTAAGTGCCGAATTTTGTATAATTCAGCTCTAATCAGCATTTAAGCATGTAAATATTATGCAGAAATGTCGTTTTATTATCCAGAATATTTCCCTAAGTGTTGGGAATTGAAAGGGTACAAGAAAGGTACTTAAACGACACTAAAAAGTGTAATTTAGCACTTTAACGAATCGGTATGTAACCGAACAACCGGACAATACCCGGAACACCAAAATAATGCTAGAAGCATTGTTTTTATCTTTTCTGAGCTAGTTAGGGTCCCCGATTACCCTAACACCTGTCATAACACGCTTCACATTAGTAACGGGGTTAAACACTTAACTAACCTACTTAACCTAACCTTTATCCTAATTATCTAGTTACAAACCAACCAAGGCCCCCCCCCCCCCTCTCAACCGAAACCATCCCCTTAGGGGGACATACCTTGTCCTTGTGTAATTATTTTAATCATGTGTATAAGATCTAGCCTACACATGAACCTTTGGTTAATGCACACTAAGATTGCCTATAAGATCAAAGGTTAGCACACTTAACACTTACACTTCACAACACTCAACAAGAACTCTCTCTCTTGCTCTCTCAAGCTCACGGCCAAACACCCCTAAGCATCCATCAATTTTTCGAGCCTTGTTCAAGCCATTCCAAGGTCACACAAGTGTTAAGGGTCACATATTAGGAGTCTTGGAGCAAACGGAAGGCGAAGGACCTCTCTACTTTGCTTTTATCCACTCGATTTGTGCTTAGATTCTTCCCTAGCCTTGAGCTAGAGGTATAATGCTTAAAACTCATACTTTAACTAATCTAAGGTGGTTAATAAGATGTATGATGATTAAAACTCGGAACCTTGCATTTTGAAGCATTAAAGTCCACTAAACTTGCAAATATTGTTGGTTAAAAGCATATGTGTTGTGTAAAAGTTGTAGTGTTTGGAATATGAGATTTTTGAGACCCGATCTATGATGTGGTAGCTCGGATCATCGTTTAACCCGACTTTGTAAGATCATGGATCTTCACATAAGCTCGTTTTGGTTACTACAAGGGTTAAAAGGCGAAACTCTACCACACTAGAGACATGAACTTGTGTAAAATATTTTACTTGTGTAAAAGTAATTTAACCTGTACATTGGTGTTTAAAACTAGCGGATCTACGTATCTGCAAGTGGTATTTTTGAAGAACCACACTTTAAAGAAAGCACATGTTCTAAACCGGGTCTTACACAAACAAAAGTGGTTTTTGTGAATAAGCAAGTGTGTGGATACTTGTGTAACAAAAGTGTTAACGAAGAAATAGTTTTCGTAAAAACCGACTAGAAGTTGTAAAACTTCATATTCTTTAAAAATAAAGTTTTTAAGAAGTTAAACTTATTTTTAAAGATAACAAGACTTACTAAATGTGCTAGTAAGTTACTACACATTTTTGTAAATATTCAAGTTCATGAGATTAGTGATTATTGTTGATAAATTGTTGCTGATGATTATTGATGATTGATGATGATTTAAAAGAAAATAAACACACGTTTTGAAAACGTGGGAAACCTCCATTTTTAGGGGAAACTCTGTCAAAATTTTTATAAATTTTGACACTTAGAAAAATATAAGTTTTTGAGAAACTTATTCCCTAAAAATGTGCTTAAAAGTATTACCAAGGTTTCCCTAATTTTTGGTGATAAGAAATGATGATTTCTTCAAGAATAAAAGTGGACATAAGTATGTATATTTTGAGAGAAAAATATATATTATTTTATCACCAAATTTTGTGCTAAGTGTATATAGTATGTGTTATACGTGCTAGTGTATTAAGACTTAAAAATACACTAAATACTCATGAGGAGTAGAAATATAGAAATACACATACAAAACACAAGATACATGATTCGGGTGCAAAGTGCAAAACACAAAAGACTTATATTTATTTTTGGAGAAAATAATATAAGTAAGATACGTAGTTAAAAATATAGAATATTTTTAACACAAGAAAATATACACAAAAGAGAGTGACTGTACTTGTGCGACGCAAGTCTAGTGACTAACGATAAGAAAACGCGTATAGGTTACGACGTTAAGTAAGCAAATCCGGTGGAGTTTACGACGCTAGGAACGCAAAGTTGTGAGTTCATGCTCCCCCTTTTCTCTTTAACTGTTTTCAGTTTTTATAACTTCGGGGGTGAAATACATGTACAAAAGTACAATATTTATAAATGGTATGATATAAATACAAGAAGCGCATTTGGTGAGACGAGAACCAAGTGTAAGGCGCTATGAGAAATGATAACAAGAAACGCGCTTGGTGAGAACGAGAACCAAGTAGGAGGCGTTATGAGAAATAGTGTCACGAATAGGGTTCAGAAGCACCATTAATCAACGTATACATTCAGACCGCAGAACAAAAGGTTAGATCTAACGGGTGCCTGGCAGCCACACTCCTGGTCGGGGCGAGAATCGAGGAGTGCTTTTGTGTCTCAGAATATACTAATTAAATGCCTTAGGTTTGGTGGCTTCCTATGACGTGTCACATGTTAATGGCTTTGCAACCCATTAACAATCCTGATATTTACAGGAATATTTTAATTACATGAAATTCATACCATACTAAAGATTGATGAATACTTGAGTACGTGGGGTACTCAAGAAAAGATTGAGTTATACTTGAAGTACGTGGGGTACTCAAGAAGAAATTGAATTATACAGATGTACGTGACGTACACATGAAACTGGATTTATATATGAAAACTTGATTTACTCACAAACTATGTTTTCATACAAAGTATACAAACATGAAATACAAAACTGCATGAATTCACACCAACATTATGTTGACGTTTTTCCAAAAACTCACATGTATTTCAGGTAACTAGGATGGATGTGCGCGTGGTCTTACTCATGCTCGTGGATGTCGCTTGTGTTTAACTTTAAATAAAGTTGTAAACTTTTAAGACAATGCTTTATGCGACTTAGCGATGTAAACGCTAGACTTATGTTTTCAAATTATGGTATTTGAAGTTATTTTCTTGAGCATGTAGTATGTTTACTCTTCGTATGCAATGAGAACCTTTCATGATCACACCTCGTGCTTCCGCCGCAGAAAGGGGTGTGACAATATCACCCCAGCTTGATGTCTCACACACTGATCTCAACCGTCCAGTTGCCTCTGAAAGACAATCTTGACAATCACTTAAACTCAGATCTTGTATGCACTGTGCCACACCTTGTATGCTACCAAAATCACCCTCGCGAAAGTATTCTCCATTCCCGCCTACCAGAAATGCCAACGCACTGTCTATACGGTTCAAAACATCCGAATTATAGCCAACTGAAGGACCACATCTCCTGCACACCTCCATCTTATCCGGGGCCCCAAAAAATGATGTATTATTGTACTTCACATAACATCCTTCTAACTGTATTTCACCACACGTGGACATACGACAAGCAGTCTTGAGTTGACTTACGGCGAACCCAGGCCGAATGGTTCGATTTTGTACCCAATTCTAGTACGGCTGAACCGATTCGGGATTCGAGGGGGGATCTACGTTTCCTGTGAGTATGATCTCAACCACCAACTACCAACCTCGAAACCGTAACCTTTGAAAGTCACATCTTAGATGCTAACCACACCATCCATAGTTGAGATTATACTGAATAAGAACCACATATCTTAAATCCATGCCTAGTTTGTATGGCTATCCATCTATTCTCTAAAATTCACATACTTACAACTACAAATTTAACATTCCATCAACATAAAGCTCAAAACCTCATCATCAATCAACACATATTAAAACCTAAGACACTAAGAAACACATGTAACAAACATTTCAAATTTTCAATACCTCAGTCAGAACCACACCTGTCGCCTGATGATGCTCCAGTAGCAACGAAGAGGGAAGCCGCGTATGGAGCCAAAATCCCCAATTCCAAAAACTACCGCAACCAAGAACCCTATAAAAGCAAAACAGAACATCAGCCAAATTAACATAGCCACAAATCAAATTAATTGAAAGCAATAAAAAAGCAGGGAAAGAAGCGGATACAAATACCTCGTTTGAATACTTGAATTGCCGTCGTTCACCTCGTCGGAAAGTCACGAATCACCACATCTGTCACCGTAAAACCAAACCACCACAAAATCAGATCATCAACATCTTCGATTTCCTTTCGGCCCACAACAACACTCGAACCACCAACAATCCACCACCACCGCCGCCGTCTTCTGTCGCAAAAACAGCACGCCACCGCCGTAATCGCACCTCCGCTCCACCGTCCATACACCGCCAATCACCACTGTTGTTGCAAACGGCTCCACCGGCCTTTGGCCGCCGACCTTCTGTCGAGTGGGAGGGGTGACCGAGAGGGTGTTTGGCCTGTGGAAGTGTGTGTATAATTTGAGAGATGAGTGAGATTTGGTTTGGGTTTTGTTTGTGAATAAGATCGAGAGAGAGGGTAAGGCATAAAAGATGTCAGTGTATCTTGTGTGAGAGTTTAGAGATGGTATAGGTGAGTCAATTTTTTTGAGTTTAGAGATGGTATAGGTGGAGTCAAATTTTTTTTTTGAAAGACCCCCAAGGCACAAAGTACAAGTGGTGATG
>JARYGA010000799.1:0-54487 GCA_030545235.1 Helianthus tuberosus
ACACTAAAAGACTTGAATCTTGAATCATGAAGCATAAGCTTACATAAGATGAAATATGATGAAATATGGTTGAAATGATGTTGTTTAGTGAATGTATGATGTTTGCTTGATGATACTAGAAATATGATGTTGAACATCATATGGAACTTGTTAGAGTATGGTTAGAAACACGGTTTAACAAGTTAGGAGATGATTATGTGTTTTCATGAAATGATCATCTTCTAGACTAAACATGAACTTGGAAGTAAAAATGATTTTCTTACAAAGTAATAAACCAAGTGAACTAGTAAACTTGTGAACCCAAGACTTGTGTATGATTTTCCAAGAAAAACCAAGTTTAAAAGACGGTTTTTGAAAGATCATGATTCTTACATATACTTACACTATTTTTGGAAGTAAAATAAGTGTAGGAAGTCTAGTAAAACAAGAAGATGTCGTAAATAAATATTTTTGTAAAATGAGTTCACAAGTTGTAAACATCTAAAAATCCCGAGAATGAGATTTTGACAAAAGTAAATATACTTTGGGAAGTAACTAAGGCTACTAAACACTTTACCAAGTTACTACGCGTTTTTCTGAAAGATCAAGTTCATGTTATTATGTAAAGTGTATTGTTTTTTTTTTCTTTTTACACTTGGTAAGCATAATATTGTTTAGAGTTGATTATTGACTATTATTTGGATGATTTTTTAAAAAAAAAATGATATGCTAAATAGCATGGACACCTCCATTTACAAAGGAAACTATGGCGAAATTTTCTAAAAATTCCAACACTTAGAAAATATTTTCTAAACAAGTGTTTACAAGCATGTTTTAAACTATGGTCTTCAATAAAACTTTGCCATAGGTTTTGTTACCAAAAAAAAATACAAAGTACCGGAGGTTGGTTTTTGTAAACAAAGACGGATAAATATATATTTAGAATATATATTTTATATTAAGACACTTGTGTGAATATTTGTTTTTTTGTGGAATAGTTATATTATTTTAGGGTAAAATAATATAACATACAAATACCGAGAACTTACATCTCCAAAGTAATACCAAAAATCACAAGGAATGAAATATAAGTTACACACTTAATATTGTGAAACCGAACAATAAAACGTAACTTACTAAATATTCCGAGTAATACCGTTACAAATATATTTTTTGGTAAATATTGTTTTGGATACAAGGGGTGAAAATATATTATTTTTGGGAAAAATATATATTTTGGAATACATTATTTTTGACAAATAAGTTATATATATTTTCTAAGTGGGACTTAAAAATATATTATTCGGAGCTACAATATACATGTATAAATACCCCCATCATTGGGAAGGAAATACGAAGTTAAAATACTTGTGAAGTATTGATACAAAAAAAAATATTGTTTAAACAATTATTCAGAAATTAAATATAATTTAAAGTTAAAATAATTATTATTTTAACAAATAATTACACTTGGAATAATATTGGGGAAACACAAGAAACGCAACTCAAAAACATTAAACTCTAAGCCAAGGCACGACCCGTTCGTCTAATGGACGTTAGTACACTGTAGGTAGTCGTGATTAGTTGCGAAGACTTGAGTTGCTAGTGCTGAAGACGCAATACTGTGAGTTCATGTCCCCCTTTTCTTTTAACTGTTTTCAGTTTTATACTGCAGGGGTGAAATACATGTTACAATTATTACAGACATTTTATACATAGTATGGTTAGCTTAAGGAGGGTTACTACTTAGATCATGTGAGTGGTGGGTATGACACTTAAGGCCATTAATCCTCGTTGTAGGACCGAGGGACATGAGTGATAGATCTATTCGGGTGTAGCGAGCCCCACTTCTGAGTCCGCTGAGTGGACCATGAGGTGACTATGTCTTATCGACGAAATCTGCTAGGTTTGAGTACTTCCTGCATCACTTCACACATATCAATGGCCTTGCAAACCATTGGTGATCTCTTTTTCCTTATTGCTACATACCAGGGACTCTCATACATACTTACAACGTTTTCAAAGGTTTATACATACACACAAACGAACACATGAACTCGCTCAACTTTTGTTGATGTTTTCAAACTACATGTATTTCAGGGAATTTATAAGTGGATCTGGCGGGCGTTGGAAGTTTTTATGCTGCGTTAAGAATAAAGATGTCATCCATGGTCTTTGAGTTTGGTCAGTGTGTCCCTTTCCTGGACAAGACACGCCTTCCAAACCTTGGTGCTATTTAATATCTTTTTATGAGTCCTTAATGAACTCATAAACATTTTGTATGATTGTAAAACTTGAAATTGAAGTCTATGCTTTTTGAAACAAGGTTGTTATGTTTTAAACTCATTTTATGGATGAAAAATCTATGGTTTAATCATATAGTTGATGTTATGATTGAATGCAATGATATTAAGAAAGTCACACCAATAACCCACGCTTCCGCAAAAGTCAGGGTGTGACAGCTTGGTATCAGAGCTTCGATCGTAGCGAACTAGGATTCTTTCTTGAGTCTAGACTACGATCATTAGGGCTGTCACGAAAACGTTTTTACGACATGTTTTCATTGCATACACAAAACGCCCAGATCCAGGAGACAAACATTTTTACAAACAAATCCACAAAACACATTTCAGGGTTATGCTTACAATTCAGTCTTAGAGACTGAGGGAGGATCCGTCTTAGAGACTGAGGGAGGATCAGTCTTAGAGACTGAGGGGGGATCAGTCTTAGAGACTGAGGGAGGAGCAGTCTTAGAGACCGAGGGAGGATCAGTCTTAGAGACTGAGGGAGGATCAGTGTCAAAAACTGGGGAAAATTGAGTCTTAGAGACTGGGAAAATTGAGTCTTAGAGACTGGGAAAAATTGAGTCTTAGAGACTGGGAAAATTGAGTCTGAGAGACTGGGAAGCTTAGTCTGAGAGGCTAGGGAGTTCAGTCTGAGAGACTGGGAGGCTTAGTCTGAGAGACTAGGAAGGATAGAAAGTTTCATGAAGAATAATGTGAATACGTGGTTACATGATGACTTGTCTTTGTTTGCAATATACTAAATGATTACTATGAATATACATGTTATGATTATCACGTACCAGCACACATGTCACCTTCTTTAGAAAGCGAATTATCAGACATTGACAACCCTACGGCCACCGCCACAGATAAGGAGACTGCATCGGCGCCAGAGATATTTACGTCAGACACTGAGAGTGATCCTGATATGCTGACCAAGGACGAGGACGATTTCCAACAGTCCGCACTACCAGATTTTGGGTGATACTTTACCCTTGCCGATGGTTTCTCTGACAAGAATCCTTCTGTCACTCTTGTTTCCGCCCATGACCACTTCATCACTGGTCATCCCGATGGTGAGCACACCATGACTCCGACCCTCGACAATGCGCCCCCTATGGACATTCCTTCCAAAGGCTGACTACTCGACGAATGGTTGATGATGACGTTGGCATGTTTATTGATGGTCCTCCAGATGACGCCCATGATGATGGAAAGTTAGACGAGAACGTTATTACAAATTTCACTTCTGAGACCCCTGTTGTCAAGCCATCCTCTGATTTAGTATACACTCGATTTCAGACTCCTTTGAGTCTGTGACATCTGCAGCCTTATAGACGGCCGGATCACAACTTTCTACTACTGACGCAGACGATGACGATGACGACGATGTTATGAATGCTGCACTATCACCTGCTCGAGGCACCACACCGTTACACGACCCAGAGCCTACTCCTGAGCAAGCTTCTGCACATTTTTGGGGCAGCTTGATGTCGCACCTGCTGATCCTGCACCCTTGATTAATCATGACCCTGTTTCTTTTGGCCTACCAGACATTGCACCCCTTATACCTGACCAGTACCTGCACCTGATGACCTTCTCTTTTGTTGGGACACTTGTTCCTGCACCTGCATCCGCTGATGTTGCTCCTATGGAAACCGACGTCCATTGCGCCGACATGTCTACCGCTTTCTTTCAGGACATACCCGCAACCCTGGAAAGGCGCTCCGGGTCAGCACCCGCATGACGATCCTTTTGCTACAGAAGCATTTTCCCCGACCTCACCGGCCGCACCGTTGCTACTTTCACCTCTACATCGCTGGATGAGCCGTTTCGATGTTTCCTATACTACACTATGCTGATTTTAGACCTTTACCATCTCTCACATTATGGAGGCTATACACATAATGAGTTGCTCTTGTCACATCGACTACAGTTTGAAGATACAAGTTGCAGAGTTTTGGAGCTTGAGCTGACACCACGTTCCCCACACTGTCTATTGTCAGTATACTTTAATCCTCCACATTCATTAAGATTCCTTTTGGCGCTCTCACCTGCTGCTATTACATCTCTCCCAGGTTTTGATGCTCGTTTCTTTATTGTCGAGCGGCAGATCAGTTAATTACTTCGACGTATATACAAACTCGAGGAGGAGTTCACGCATGTTAGCAGCCTACTTTTCTTTCCTCCTCCATCCCAGTCACCAGTATAGTTGGTTTCTGGAATTATGCGGATTGCATTACATTTGGGAAAAGACACTAAAGATAAGCCGAGATTGTGGAGACTTTGGAAGACCACTTCTGACTACGTGATTTCGATACACTGATATACTTGTTGGACAAGGATAGGGTGACCTTGTGTCCCTTTTGATATGATACATTTTGTAAGACAATGCAATTGTGGTCGGAGAATAATGAGAACCCAAACACCATTAAACATGCGACAATACTTTGTGGCCAATAACCAATGAAAACTCAGACTCTGTGTCTTCATTAAGCACGTTGTTGATCTATATGTGTGTGCTATAATGCTACGTGCTTGCTTGCTATGCTCTCATTAAAACATAATTCCCAAATTACTTGGTTATGCTATGATTATGCTATTGCTTGATTGGCTGATATAAAAATCAAATACGTGTATGTACATATGACCTCTAAACAACTATATGCATCCCCTGAACAAATATGACCTGATCTAACCAATCTTCTTCTTAGAAGATGTCGATACAAGGGAACATCGCTACCAACAACCCTCCGCCGGCGACAGCGGCAGAACTACAAGAGCGCATCTCACAGGCCATTGCACAGCTCGAGGCCCTTCGCTCCGAACACAGCGAAGGCTGCACCTACAAGCAGTTCTTAGACCACAAACGTCGAGAATTCGACGGCATCGAGGGTGCCTTAGCCTTCGTGAGCTGGGTCGAGAAAACGGATTCTGTTTTACGATTGAGCAAATGTGCCCAGAGCACCAGGTTACGTATGTAGCTGGGCTATTTGTAGATGGGGCTCTGTCGTGGTGGAACCTTCAGGTTCAGACAATGGGCGAGGCCGCTGCGTATGCTTTGACGTGGGACGAACTGAAAGAACTGATGCGTAAAAGATACTGCTCTAGGGCAGAAGTCCAGAAGTTGGAGACTGAACTATGGAACTTGAAAATGGAAGGCCCAAAGATAAACGAGTATGTGCAGAGATTTGACGATCTATCACAAGTTGCCTTGCGTTTGGAACCAGAATCTAGGAAGATCGAGCGCTTCATCGGGGGATTGGTACCTCAGATTTCAAGCCTGGTAACAACATCTAAACCCCTAACTGTCACCGAAGCTATCAGCATAAGCGTGGCACTCACTGAAGGAGCGGTTAGACTAGGAGAATTTTCCACTATATACGAGAAGAAGGAGACTCCTGTACAGTCATATGGAGATAACAAGAGAAAGATCGCAAATTTCAAAATGGTTACTCGGGCGAGTAGCAAGAAGAAGCCCAAAAAGGGAAAAGACTACATGGGTATCCTACCTAAGTGCGACAATTGTTTACGTTACCATGTCGGGCGATGTAAATACGGAAAATGTGAGAACTGTGGCAAGAGGGGGCATCCTAAGGAAACTTGTAGGCAACATACTGAACGTAGTAATGAAGACCAAGATGGTAGCGAAACTCACGGAGAAAACAAAGACAACGGCAATTATCAAGGCAGGACGAGTGACAAACAAAAACGTGCTCAAGGATGTTTTAACTGTGGGAGCAAAAAGCATTTCAGGAAATATTGCCCTAAGAACAATCAAGCACAAGGATAAGAGCTCAGTAACAGAGCTAGGGGAGCACGCCAGGAATCCAAGCGTGGATATCGGTACGTCCCATATTAGTCAACATTATGCATCTGTGCTGCTATATATTGTTGCAAATTTTAAGCTTCGCATCTCTAGAGTCTGAAAGTATACTTGGTTTAGTAGCAAGTAAGTTAGATAACCCGCACTCGATGGAACTAGCTAAGGGGAAGCTAGTGGAAGCCAACGCAGTAACTAGAAACGGCAAGATAGAACCCGGAGAGCGTAAGTTTACGCTTGATCTACTGCCAGTTGAGTTGGTAAGCTTCGACGAGGTAATTGGGATGGATTAATTGCTGAGTGATCAAGCGGAAATTGATATCCGCATCCCGATGGCAAACGAACGAACGATCGTGACTCACGAAGCAGGATACGCCTCTACAAATTACCGGTTGCTTGAAGGCACGAAAATTGTTGCGTAAAGGATGGGTTGTTTTCTTGGCTAATGTCGGGGACAAGGGAGCCGAAGAACCAAAACACGAAGATATTCCTGTGATAAGGGAATACCCGGAAGTCTCCCCCAAAGACTTGTCAGATATATCTCCTCGACGGCAAGTCAATTTCGCATCGATTTGATCCCAGGCGCCGTGCCTGCTAATAATGCACCTTAGCGACTTACACCTTCGAAGAGGCAAGGATTGCCAGTGTAACCTCAGAAGTTGATAGAGAAGGGAGATAACAGACCAAGATTCCCTTTTGGGTAACCCTAGTTATGCTCGTCAATAAGAAGGACGATATCTTTCGTATGAACATCAAACTACCAGGAGCCGAACGAGTTAACCCACGAGAGTCGATGACTCTTGCTGAGGATTAACGAATATCTTACTTAACTAACTGAGAGGATCCAACTACTATTACACGACTGATCGATGATCGATTGTCATTCGCTGTGAATTCAGGAAGAAAGTATACTGGGGAAATTGTGGGACAATAACTTGTCTTTAGATGTACATAAAAATGGTGTTTCCTATACGATGCACAAAACAATTTTACACAGAATACGAAACCTTGAGAATCTAGAAGATATAAACTTAGGACCTTTGGGGAACCCATGTCCAAACTCGTAAAGGATGTTACTTAGAAACCACATCTGTTAACTCAAGCAAACACCATTATCCTGACATACATGCTATTTCAGTTAACTAAACATAAAGTACTTAAATTTCTTTTGCTGAAATCCTCACTTTCGCTTCTAGCAAGTAGATGTTTACATCTCTACTCCCCTTTTTGGTAGTTGCATCGTGTCGATTTTCTTCGCTGAGAGCGAACGCATATTTGCTTCAAATACTTGGACATTTCTTCATTTTATCAGATACTCATTGTTTCATTACTGGGAAACTTATATGTTACACATGCACCCTTTTTGCTACGCATGCGGTTTCACTTCGAATAAACGCTTCATTGAAGTTCAAATATTATTTTGGCTAAAGCTAACTATTGGTTTATGGTTCGAATAACCTACGTTATTGTAATTGTTGGCTCTTTTGCTACCAAGTCAACACACTTTCTTGAAACTTCTTTTACTTCAAGTTACATTCATGGTTTATCTTTGTAACCATGCCGAGATTTCCTTGCTAATACATACGTTTATTGTCGGGTTACGCTGAAAGCAAGTTCAATTGCTTGAACTTATCCATTTCGCATGTTCATTTTGAGACGCTATATGATGTATTGAGAGCATCACATTCAAATACTCTTGCAAAGGTTCTTTTGTCTCGAGTCGTAGTGGATTTGGTTGGTCTACGGCTCCACTAAATCGTTTGTTGGTTTCAATACCTTGCGGTGATACTTTCACATAATTAAAGCTTGTGCTAATTTGGTTACTCACTTCATACACGGATTTAATTGTTTATTTACTAACTTGCTCTGAATCCGTCTTATTTATCATGATTAAAGCGGTCTCAACACAGTTGTGTGTTAAGGCAATGGTACATAGATTCCTTTTATATCACAATGAACCTCCTAACGATTCTTTCGTTGTCAATCGAATGCCTTACGGTACTTAATACTTTTTCACCTTCGATCAAAAACAGTGGCTCTTTGATGTTCCGTATTTAACTGAAAACTTTATGACATTGTGTAAATCAAATCTTCAGGCTTATTTCGGTACACTTTCATTTGATTTCAAACACGGTGAACTTGTTCAGTCACCACTATTATTGAATTACGTCATTACGACACCTTGTGGAGTCATTACAAACTTGTAGCTTGTGCTAATCATGGTCGACCGTTTCACACGAAACTACATATACTTCTGTTTGACCTGTCATTTAAACATTCCAATGCAACTACGAATTAAGACAATAATACACCAGATTCGCTTGTATTTCATTTGGCGTATTCTCGCAATTCAAGAATGTCAACACACTAAACCTTACCATTCATTTATTCGGAAGTTGACAGATCATCTTCATGTTACTATCACATTTGAGTTGTTGATTTTGAATTCATATAGCGGATGCTATGGTTTGTGAAAACTCGTTGCATATTGTGACCGATTGTTGAGGATCCATCGGCCGAAACTCCTTTGTTGCACCTCTGTTAACTAAGTGATACGTCAATACGTCTCGTATCTTTGACAATAAAACCTGAAATACATACTTTTAACCGTTGGGTTCCGATTATAGTAAGATATCCTTGGACTCGCCTGATTTGAGTAAGTTTTTATTCTGCTTTGGGAAACTCACCTCAGTACTATTCATACACATACACGCACAATGTAACCCTAAAGAGTTAAGGTAGTACAGATTTCGAGGACGAAATTTTCTTAACAGGGGGAGAATGTGACAACCGTCAAATTTGCATGCATCCGTACATTTAATTAATAATGATTAGTGCTTAATTACTGTGCTGAATTACAATTTTTTTTGACTTAAACTGCTTTCTGATTTCTGTATCATGCATACATGTGCATCACATTTCATACTGTCACACCATTTATTACAATACAAACTTTAGTGACATACATGATGAACAAAGCACAATTAGCACCGTTAACGGATAAGACATGAATATGCTGACGGGGTTTAGTACATAGACAGACAGTGTTTAAGACCCAGTATGAGCCAGAAGGAAAGTATCACACTAGGGTAGTGTGTAGGGAAGTGAGGATCATAAAACTGCGTCACTAGGTGATAGTTTAAGTGCTGAAAAGTGCCTAAAACTCACCCAAAGTGCAGAATTCTGCACTAATCAACAAAATTCAGCATTTTAACATGCTAGTAACATGCAAAAATATGGCGAAATGGTCCTGTATGCTTTCCTAAGTGTCGGGAATTAAATGTGTCACAGAAAGTTACATAAAAGACACTATACGGAATAACTTATCACTTTATCAGAACGGTATCTAACCGAACAATCGGACATTACCCGGAACACTAAAATATCACCAGAAACATTGTTTCACTTTTGCTGAGCTAGTTATGGTTCCCGAATACCCTAACATATTATAAAATACATGATACATATTAAACACTAGCTTTTGCACTTAACACCCTACTACATTACTTACTTATCATCAAACTTTACACTTAACCTTTGTTTTTTTTTTTTTTTTGATGTTCACGGTCAAGCATGGCCCCACCATGATCACAATAATCCTACTAATATCCTCATGATCTTTCCTTGGAATTTGAGTTGATATTGTGTGTACTTAGTGGAACACAAAGACCCTTGGGTAATAACATTTTAAATTATAAATAACCACCTACACTTCACCAATTACACAACACCACAACTTTCACTCCCTTGTCCATCCCTACCTCTCGGCCGACCACACCCCCTCACCTCACTATTTTTTTGTTGCAATTTCAACCAATCCAAGTGTACTTCAAGGTGTTAGGAGGTGATTGAAGAAGCTCGGTGCTCACGGAACTTGAAGGACCACCTTAGTTTGCTATTATCCTCCACATTTTCATCTTGTTCTTCCCTAGCTTTAAGCTAGTAGTAAGACTTCTTTTGATCCTTGTTTACTTCATATTCTTGGTGGTTAATAGATATATTATGATGAAATAACTAGAACACTAAAAGACTTGAATCTTGAATCATGAAGCATAAGCTTACATAAGATGAAATATGATGAAATATGGTTGATATGATGTTGTTTAGTGAATGTATGATGTTTGCTTGATGATTACTAGAAATATGATGTTGAACATCATATGGAACTTGTTAGAGTATGGTTAGAAACACGGTTTAACAAGTTAGGAGATGATTATGTGTTTTCATGAAATGATCATCTTCTAGACTAAACATGAACTTGGAAGTAAAAATGATTTTCTTACAAAGTAATAAACCAAGTGAACTAGTAAACTTGTGAACCCAAGACTTGTGTATGATTTTCCAAGAAAAACCAAGTTTAAAACACGGTTTTTGAAAGATCATGATTCTTACATATACTTACACTATTTTTGGAAGTAAAATAAGTGTAGGAAGGCTAGTAAAACAAGAAGATGTCGTAAATAAATATTTTTGTAAAATGAGTTCACAAGTTGTAAACATCTAGAAATCCCGAGAATGAGACTTTAACAAAAGTAAATATACTTTGGGAAGTAACTAAGGCTACTAAACACTTTACCAAGTTACTACGCGTTTTTGTGAAAGATCAAGTTCATGTTATTATGTAAAGTGTATTGTTTTTTTTTTTCTTTTTACACTTGGTAAGCATAATATTGTTTAGAGTTGATTATTGATTATTGTTTGGATGATTTTTGAAAAGAAAATGATATGGTAAATAGCATGGACACCTCCATTTACAAAGGAAACTATGGCGAAATTGTGACACCCGTGTCACTGCGACCATCAAACAAATTCCAAACCAATGAAATATTGTATTTCATACTTGGGATTTGTAAAAATATGTGTATCGATTTCACATATCAACTCTTTTCCGATTTCAAGCTCTAAATCGCTTTCTGGAAGGTTATACGCGCACTGACGCGTAAATATAACCAGTTTAATCCAAAGAACACTCCGGAATAGTGAAATAGGCTTAACATACCTTAAATAACCTTTACATAACTTATATATAAGTTTTGGAAGGTTTGGTGTGGTGAAATCAAGTTTAATCGCTTACAGGGACTAAAGTTGACAAACTGCGAAAGTATGCCAATTTGAACTGTAACAGACCTTCCGGAACATGACCATAAGTTAAACATACCATAAATATCCTTTACATAGCTTAGAAATAGGCTTTGAGGGGTTCGGTGTGCTAAAATAAACTTTTGGGTCATTCAGGGACTAAAAGTGTCAAAAAGTGCACAAGTTTGCATTTTCGCGCATAACTTACGTTCTGAATACATCCGGACATCCAAAAATTTATGTAAGCACTAAAATATTTTATTTTAGTGTTCGCCATAAGAAAACATGCAGAAACTCAGTTTTTCGCATTCGGGGCCAGATTCGATGTATTAGCCGTTGTTTAATTCACAACCACACATTCTAAACTTGCTTAGTCAGCGGATAAGGATGGAATTTAAACACCTAAACACCATGACTTTGCAACACATGTATGGATGGAATTTAAACACCTAAACACCATGACTTTGCAACACATGTATGGATGGAATTTAAACACCTAAACACCATAACTTTGCAACACATGTACGGATGGGATTAAGGCACGTTTTCCATGAAACGATCTTAACGGTTCAGGTATTCCTATAAATACCCCATACCCCCCATTGCTAAAATCACTAGAATTCTGATTTGAGAACCTCTAAGTTGAAACCATTGTTTCATACCTGAGATTCTTGAATCGGGATTAGCATTCGGGGACCCTTCGTAAGTATTCTTTCGTTCTTTTCCTTATTTTATTGCTTTTCGAGTCAGAAAGTCAAACTTTGTTTGACTTTCAGCGTTGACCAGTAATGGTCAATGCGAAGTTCTTTTGAACTTCGCAACGTGAGTGTAATCACGTTGGTCATAGTCCCTTGGGACTATGCCCACTGATTACCACGTTGTCTAGGGTCGTAGGGTAAGCGATCTGATGAATCGCTTATACCTCGAACCCGACCCAGTTTGGTCGATCATTAGGATCCGACCAAACACATTAGGTGACCATAGTAGGTAGGGAATAACCTTCCGAGGTTATACCCTATGGTCACATCGTTTAAGTAGTTGTATGATAGCTAGTTTATATGCCTTAGGTAAATTACCAGAATACCCTTTTCATGTATAATTGGTAATTAAGCATATGTAACCTAAACCTTTGTCACATAACTGATTATGTAATATGTTTAGGCATATAACACTTGTCATAGGGCTAGTTAGGCGGTCCGAACGCGTTTCACGCGAACGACGCGTTAAAGTAGCATAAGCTACCTAAACGGGTCGTAATGGGTCGTAGACACTTAGGTTAAGTTTCATTTAGTATGTAGGCTTTGTTAAACCAAATGACACGAGTCTCTACACTCGTTTGGTTTACAAACCCTAATGCTACCCGATCTTCCGATTTAGGTCCGGTTTATTAATGTAGCTACCTATACTAGGTGCCGTTTGATATCCGCGATCTCTAGCATTGTTTAGTTGTTACTCAAGGACTACTGAGCAATCTCAGGTGAGTACATAGACCCCTCTTTTACTGTTTTCCAAACTGTTTTGGGGTGGAACACATGTGCCTACTTGTTACATTCATGCTTTCCTGTTTTCACATCATATACCTGCTATGTTCTTTAGTACATTATAGTACATGATTTCAATACATTTTATGCTATGTATGTCCATTATGTGCATACTTAGTACATTGTTTTACATTACTTTTCTGTTGCATATGCTTATCCAGCATATGAACACATTATACTACATATTGAACCGTTGTAAACATTTGACTATGTGAACCGTTGTAATCATTTGACTATGTGATCCGTTGATATCTGTGAACCGTTGTATCTGTAATCCGTTGATATCTGTGAACCGTTTGTATCTGTGAACCATTTGTATCTGTGAACCGTTTGTATCTGTGAACCGTTTGTATCTGTGAACCGTTTGTATCTGTGAACCGTTTGTATCCGTGAACCGTTTGTATCTGTGAACCGTTTGTATCTGTGAACCGGGTGAACCGTATTTGACTATACATGAACATTTCTATACTTGTTAAACATTTCATCTTGATAGTTTGGTTTGAGTAAATGATTAAGTAACGAGGCGTGTGTAATATGATACAAGCATGGTGGATACGCCGCTGGTACTTCCTATATATAAGTGTTTGTATGGTATTACATATCGTAGCGTTATTTGAATCATTTCAGTTTGAGACATATAACATTTTATACAAATAACATACTTTTCACAAGACATTGTTTTACAAACAACTTATCTTATACAAATCCATTTTACTATGGTTATTCATTTAACCATACATTATTCACTTATTTATACATATCATCTGAACTCATTGTTTTTCAAATGATTTACAAAACAAAGCAAATTACAAGGTTCATGACTAAACATTTTCTCAAACATAAGTCATGGAACCTATTTTCACAAAACCTATGTATCTCACAGGCATTTTTATGCTGACGTACCTATTTTCACATGTGTTTTTCAGGAGCTGTTGCATAAGATGATCAAGATACACATAGGCAGACTTGGGCTTTAGTGACAATAAAAGATACAAGACTAGTTAATTATGTTGTATTTCTTTGTTTGTTAAGACATTGTAACACCTTTAATCAATAAAACGAAACTTCAATTGCCATGGATTTGAAACAATTAATTCTGTTACAACACTCCCCGACATTTCCGCCACGTTTTGTATGTTCTACGTGGTCGGGGTGTGACAGAAAAGATGGTATCAGAGCCAATGGTTATAGGGAATTAGGTTATTAGTAATTAGTAATGCTTTGACCTAGTCTATAACCTTCTTAGGACCCTAACGCGAGTTTACTTGCGTTTAGTCATAAAACAATACCGTCACCTATCCTTAGGCGACTACCACAACAAGAACATAATTTTTCGAAACCGCTTTGAAAACTAATCATCTGTTCTAGGATGATTAATTAGTAGGTTTTGAACCCTCTATTATATGGTTTTGAACCCCTTTGAGTTTTCAAAATCTCGTCAAGGTTTTGGGTTTTTTAATAATGTGAACACGTGCAAACTGGAAGGGTGAATGCCTGTATTCTGGGTTTTCTGTCTAGGTAAGCACTTCGTATACATCTCATCAGACGCGAGACCAGTTGTGCTTACCTGGGAATTCTTGGGATGAGCGTTCACTTATAGGCGAGCATGTCTTCGCGATACATTATATTGACCCATTTACTTTGATTAGTCACTGTCTCATTTGTTTGCCTTTGGTAACAAACAAATGGTCACAATCTTCATGCGTTGTCATTTTCTCTCGACTATCTTTCCCTTGTTTCCTCCCATGTCTTCTATTTTCTTCATGGTGCCTCTTCATCGCAACAACAATGTCCGAACCAGGTGCTGCAATTACCCAGCGAATAGGCGTCGTACTCCAGAGGACCGTTGACTTAGCTATCACCATGACTCGCCTCAGGGATGAAGCCGTAAGGGAACTGCTCCTTGGTGCAATCAATGCAACTGTCATCATCCAAACCAAATACCCTGTTTCAAATGTACCCACGGTGGACGATGGAGACATTTGGTTAACATGTGCCGCTTTGCAATCCAAAGCAAAGCTGTTACAAATCCTGCTGCTGCTCAACCTTCAAACTCTGCTTCATATGTTGCTTGGCATATCTGGCGCCTCAACCTCATGAACTTTCTACCTTGTGTATCGAATTAAGCACGCCTAGTGCAAGGTGTCGGAACACCTCTCGTTACACAAATTCCAAAATCCATGTAGGATCTTTCTATCCTCATAATTAGATCCTTGTGGATGGGTATCATTCATCGGAATCCTTAATTGAATTCCTTGTATGATTCAATACGTACATCACAATTCAATAAGGACAAAGCCGAATTCCTATTAAGATTTTCCTATCTTCATAGATGGATTCTTGAAATGATTAAAGTACCAAATGAAATCCACGAATTGGATTCCTGGTGTACTTTAAGTATCCGCGTCTAAAGATAATAAATTAATAACCAAATTAAACAACTATGTGATTATGTGTTTATGTGTTCCCTTTATGTTTTCGCTGTGATCCAAATTCTTGTTATTCAAATTCTCGTATAATCTTCCATATCTTTGGGTGCTATACTAAATCCTTAACGGGCTTGTACGTAATAGTAAAGACCCTTGGATTATATTGTACCATTCCATAATTAGACCCTGAGAGGTCTAGGTAAACAGATTGATCCAAAAATCTGGTTAGGAAAATCATGTGATGATATAGCTGAAAGGACTCCTTGGTGGCCTAATTTAAAAGGATCCTTGTTGATCTAATTAAAAGGACCCTATGGTAGTCTAGTCACACTCATCACATGTTTGATTATCCTCCCCACAAACATTTCAAGACAAGTTGTGCGGACTATGCAAGGAATTGCATAATTATGGATGCATACATAATTATGGAATTCAGTGCACGGAAACCACAGCAAATTTTGTCATGTGTCTAGAGACTATTCCGTTCATTTTTGTTTCTGAAGATGTAAAATGACTATTCTGTTCATTTTTGTTTCTGAAGATGTAAAATGACTATTCCGTTCATTTTTGTTTCTGAAGATGTAAAATGACTATTCCGTTCATTTTTGTTTTTGAAGATGTAAAATGACTATTCCGTTCATTTTTGTTTCTGAAAATGTAAAATGACTATTCTGTTCATTTTTGTTTCTGAAGATGTAAAATGACTATTCCGTTCGTTTTTGTTTCTGAAGATGTAAAATGACTATTCTGTTCATTTTTGTTTCTGAAGATGTAAAATGACTATTCCGTTCATTTTTGTTTCTGGAGATGTTGTGGAAAATGACTATTCTGTTCATTTTTGTTTCTGAATAATGCCTGTTGAAAATAACTCCGTTCATTTTACATTTCTGAAAAATGTTCGTTAAAGAGAAATTACAGGATTACGTCTTGTTCATCTTTGATGGTTATTTAACACAAAGTCACAAATAGACTCCTACGAATTAATTTCGGGACGAAATTTCCTAAAGTAGGGGAGACTGTGACACCCGTGTCACTGCGACCATCAAACAAATGCCAAACCAATGAAATATTGTATTTCATACTTGGGATTTGTAAAAATATGTGTATCGATTTCACATATCAACTCTTGTCCGATTTCAAGCTCTAAATCGCTTTCTGGAAGGTTATACGCGCACTGACGCGTAAATATAACCAGTTTAATCCAAAGAACACTCCGGAATAGTGAAATAGGCTTAACATACCTTAAATAACCTTTACATAACTTATATATAAGTTTTGGAAGGTTTGGTGTGGTGAAATCAAGTTTAATCGCTTACAGGGACTAAAGTTGACAAACTGCGAAAGTATGCCAATTTGAACTGTAACAGACCTTCCGGAACATGACCATAAGTTAAACATACCATAAAAATCCTTTACATAGCTTAGAAATAGGCTTTGAGGGGTTCGGTGTGCTAAAATAAACTTTTGGGTCATTCAGGGACTAAAAGTGTCAAAAAGTGCACAAGTTTGCATTTTCGCGCATAACTTACGTTCTGAATACATCCGGACATCCAAAAATTTATGTAAGCACTAAAATATTTTATTTTAGTGTTCGCCATAAGAAAACATGCAGAAACTCAGTTTTTCGCATTCGGGACCAGATTCGATGTATTAGCCGTTGTTTAATTCACAACCACACATTCTAAACTTGCTTAGTCAGCGGATAAGGATGGAATTTAAACACCTAAACACCATGACTTTGCAACACATGTATGGATGGAATTTAAACACCTAAACACCATGACTTTGCAACACATGTATGGATGGAATTTAAACACCTAAACACCATAACTTTGCAACACATGTACGGATGGGATTAAGGCACGTTTTCCATGAAACGATCTTAACGGTTCGGGTATTCCTATAAATACCCCATACCCCCCATTGCTAAAATCACTAGAATTCTGATTTGAGAACCTCTAAGTTGAAACCATTGTTTCATACCTGAGATTCTTGAATCGGGATTAGCATTCGGGGACCCTTCGTAAGTATTCTTTCGTTCTTTTCCTTATTTTATTGCTTTTCGAGTCAGAAAGTCAAACTTTGTTTGACTTTCAGCGTTGACCAGTAATGGTCAATGCGAAGTTCTTTTGAACTTCGCAACGTGAGTGTAATCACGTTGGTCATAGTCCCTTGGGACTATGCCCACTGATTACCACGTTGTCTAGGGTCGTAGGGTAAGCGATCTGATGAATCGCTTATACCTCGAACCCGACCCAGTTTGGTCGATCATTAGGATCCGACCAAACACATTAGGTGACCATAGTAGGTAGGGAATAACCTTCCGAGGTTATACCCTATGGTCACATCGTTTAAGTAGTTGTATGATAGCTAGTTTATATGCCTTAGGTAAATTACCAGAATACCCTTTTCATGTATAATTGGTAATTAAGCGTATGTAACCTAAACCTTTGTCACATAACTGATTATGTAATATGTTTAGGCATATAACACTTGTCATAGGGCTAGTTAGGCGGTCCGAACGCGTTTCACGCGAACGACGCGTTAAAGTAGCATAAGCTACCTAAACGGGTCGTAATGGGTCGTAGACACTTAGGTTAAGTTTCATTTAGTATGTAGGCTTTGTTAAACCAAATGACACGAGTCTCTACACTCGTTTGGTTTACAAACCCTAATGCTACCCGATCTTCCGATTTAGGTCCGGTTTATTAATGTAGCTACCTATACTAGGTGCCGTTTGATATCCGCGATCTCTAGCATTGTTTAGTTGTTACTCAAGGACTACTGAGCAATCTCAGGTGAGTACATAGACCCCTCTTTTACTGTTTTCCAAACTGTTTTGGGGTGGAACACATGTGCCTACTTGTTACATTCATGCTTTCTTTTTTTCACATCATATACCTGCTATGTTCTTTAGTACTTTATAGTACATGATTTCAATACATTTTATGCTATGTATGTCCATTATGTGCATACTTAGTACATTGGTTTACATTACTTTTCTGTTGCATATGCTTATCCAGCATATGAACACATTATACTACATATTGAACCGTTGTAAACATTTGACTATGTGAACCGTTGTAATCATTTGACTATGTGATCCGTTGATATCTGTGAACCGTTGTATCTGTAATCCGTTGATATCTGTGAACCGTTTGTATCTGTGAACCGTTTGTATCTGTGAACCGTTTGTATCTGTGAACCGTTTGTATCCGTGAACCGTTTGTATCTGTGAACCGTTTGTATCTGTGAACCGGGTGAACCGTATTTGACTATACATGAACATTTCTATACTTGTTAAACATTTCATCTTGATAGTTTGGTTTGAGTAAATGATTAAGTAACGAGGCGTGTGTAATATGATACAAACATGGTGGATACGCCGCTGGTACTTCCTATATATAAGTGTTTGTATGGTATTACATATCGTAGCGTTATTTGAATCATTTCAGTTTGAGACATATAACATTTTATACAAATAACATACTTTTCACAAGACATTATTTTACAAACAACTTATCTTATACAAATCCATTTTACTATGGTTATTCATTTAACCATACATTATTCACTTATTTATACATATCATCTGAACTCATTGTTTTTCAAATGATTTACAAAACAAAGCAAATTACAAGGTTCATGACTAAACATTTTCTCAAACATAAGTCATGGAACTTATTTTCACAAAACCTATGTATCTCACAGGCATTTTTATGCTGACGTACCTATTTTCACATGTGTTTTTCAGGAGCTGTTGCATAAGATGATCAAGATACACATAGGCAGACTTGGGCTTTAGTGACAATAAAAGATACAAGACTAGTTAATTATGTTGTATTTCTTTGTTTGTTAAGACATTGTAACACCTTTAATCAATAAAACAAAACTTCAATTGCCATGGATTTGAAACAATTAATTCTGTTACAACACTCCCCGACATTTCCGCCACGTTTTGTATGTTCTACGTGGTCGGGGTGTGACAGAAATTTTCTAAAAATTCCAACACTTAGAAAATATTTTCTAAACAAGTGTGTACAAGTATGTTTTAAACTATGGCCTTCAATAAAACTTTGCCATAGGTTTTGTTACAAAAAAAATACAAAGTACCGGAGGTTGGTTTTTGTAAACAAAGACGGATAAATATATATTTTATATTAAGACACTTGTGTGAATATTTGTTTGTTTTGTGAAATAGTTATATTATTTTATGGTAAAATAATATAACATACAAATACTGAGAACTTACAACTCCAAAGTAATACCAAAAATCACAAGGAATGAAATATAAGTTACACACTTAATATTCTGAAACCAAACAATAAAACGTAACTTACTAAATATTCCGAGGAATACCGTTACAAATATATTTTTGGGTAAATATTGTTTTGGATACAAGGAGTGAAAATATATTATTTTTGGGAAAAATATATATTTTGGAATACATTATTTTTGACAAATAAGTTATATATATTTTCTAAGTGGGACTTAAAAATATATTATTTGGAGCTACAATATACATGTATAAATACCCCCATCCTTGGGAAGAAAATACGAAGTTAAAATACTTGTGAAGCATTGATACAAAAAAAAATATTGTTTAAACAATTATTCCAAAATTAAATATAATTTAAAGTTAAAATAATTATTATTTTAACAAATAATTACACTTGGAATAATATAGGGGAAACACAAGAAACGCAACTCAAAAACTTTAAACTCTAAGCCAAGGCACGGCCCGTTCGTCTAATGGACGTTAGTACACTGTAGGTAGTCGTGATTAGCTGCGAAGACTTGAGTTGCTAGTGCTGAAGACGCAATATTGTGAGTTCATGTCCCCCTTTTCTTTTAACTGTTTTCAGTTTTATACTGCGGGGGTGAAATACATGTTACAATTATTACAGACATTTTATACATATGGTATGGTTAGCTTAAGGAGGGTTACTACTTAGATCATGTGAGTGGTGGGTATGACACTTAAGGCCATTAATCCTCGTTGTAGGACCGAGGGACATGAGTGATAGATCTATTCGGGTGTAGCGAGCCCCACTCCTGAGTCCGCTGAGTGGACCATGAGGTGACTATGTCTTATCGACGAAATCTACTAGGTTTGAGTACTTCCTGCATCACTTCACACATATCAATGGCCTTGCAAACCATTGGTGATCTCTTTTTCCTTATTGCTACATACAAGGGACTCTCATACATACTTACAACTTTTTCAAAGTTTTATACATACACACAAACGAACACATGAACTCGCTCAACTTTTGTTGATGTTTTCAAACTACATGTATTTCAGGGAATTTATAAGTGGATCTGGCGGGCGTTGGAAGTTTTTATGCTGCATTAAGAATAAAGTTGTCATCCATGGTCTTTGAGTTTGGTCAATGTGTCCCTTTCCTGGACAAGACACGCCTTCCAAACCTTGGTGCTATTTAATATCTTTTGATGAGTCCATAATGAACTCATAAACATTTTGTATGATTGTAAAACTTGAAATTGAAGTCTACGCTTTTTGAAACAAGGTTGTTATGTTTTAAACTCATTTTATGGATGACAAATCTATGGTTTTATCATATAGTTGATGTTATGATTGAATGCAATGATATTAAGAAAGTCACACCAATAACCCACGCTTCCGCAAAAGTCAGGGTGTGACATTCCACTGGGCCACCAACCCCAATGGTAATCCAGCATGTTCTACTCAGGAAACTTTACATGTGTATGAATTTAAATCGTTATATTTCAAAATAAATTATGATCAAATGTTGATCAAAATTAAATTAAGTAAAAAGGATTTAAACAAAACTCGATATTATGAGCTCTCAATGGTAACTGGAATTATGTATCAACCTGGTGATCGATATATGAGATACCCTACCCAGTTTAGCAGTACGGGTATAAGGAATTCTTCATTTTTTGAACAAAAGTAAAGCTAACTGATATAACCACACCCATAAAGAGCAAAAAACAAAGTCAGCAAGCTGATGAGTCCAGAAAACAGCAGCAGCCAAAATACAAACAAAGCAAAAGAAGTAGAACAAAACGAAAAAGTACTCTGTGCTCTCCGGTCTTCATGATATTTGCTCTGTTTGCTGACCATAGGAGAGTGAGCTCTTTAATATCATCCACGATATTAAGGTTAGTGGTAGCTTTACCATTAAAAACTATCTGCGATTCAACCAAAGTCTCCATATAGTAACATACGTCACAACACCAATCAGCTTTCTTACATTCGAGGACCCAGTCCATGATGACACTATCTGAAGGGGGTCTTTAATACCGTCTCCAATGAATGAAGGCTTGAGTTTAGACCAAAGATAGACCTGAGAATACACTTCTCTGGCTAGAGAGCAAACAGCGAAAACAGTGGCGAAGCTTGACAATGAAGACGGGGGGGGGGGGGGTCGAAAACGTATATACCCAAAATTTTCTATAGAACCGGGGGGTCGAAAACGTATATACCCAAAAATTTCTATACGAAAACTACATATATAACACTACTGAGCGAAAAGTTCGGGGGGTCGGGCGCCCCTCCCGGCCCTTCTTAAGCTGAGCAAGGTGATCATCATCCTTATCTTCCAACCTGCAAATGGGACATAAAGTATCCAAAAGAGGCATCCCACGAGTAACAAGATTCTTCTTGGTCACTATTCTCCCGATTGCTACCCTTCATATGAACAAATTTACCTTAGTTGGCACCCAGAATTCTAAAAAAGGAATTCTTCATACCTCACCTAATTTGGCATTTGCACCCCTTTTCACCATCAAAAACTGCCGATAGGAGTGTACCCTCTGTGTCCGATAATATTGAACTTCCGGTCAACTCTGACATTAAAAAAAGAGTAAACTGCAATTTTACACCCTGGGGTTTAGGCCAATTGGCACTCTGACACCCTCTAACTAAATAATTGCAATTTTTCCCCTCAACGTTGTTGTTATGTCGCAAGATTACCCCCTGCTATCAAATAAGTTAACAGATCTGTTAACTGGGATGTGAAATGACTATCTTACCCTTTCATATTACCCCCTATGGTTTGTTCTACTCTGTAATATTACCCCCTGGTGTAAAATGACTAAATTGTCTTTTATAATTACCCCATGTGATTTGTTGTACTCTGCAATATTACCCCCGGTGCGACACCTCCAAACAAAATCATTAACTGGCCCTGAAATCAATCCAGTGAAAAAGTTGTGTGACAACTGGTTCAGTTTTGTTATGCTATCCCCAATATACTCGTTAAACCCGTTTCCGCTGAGATTCAATCGAGAAAGCATCTCAAGCCTTGAAACATAATTCAGAATTGGACCCTCAAATTTGTTGTTCATCAAGTAGAGTTCAGTGAGCTGTTTAAGCTCAAAGATTTTATCAGGAATCCGGCCTTCAAGATTGTTATCACCAATCGAAAAGCGTTGAAGGGAAGAAATGTTTGAGATTTCTACAGGGATGGTGCCTGAAAATTGGTTTTGCCCCAGATCTAACAACAACAAACTAGTTAAGTTTCCAATTTCATGTGGGATTGGCCCGAACAAAGAATTTTGCTGCATTTGCAGCCTTTGGAGATTATTAAGGGACCCTATGCTTGAAGGAATTTGTCTTATGAGAAAGTTTGAGCTCAATGTCAAGGTATTCAAATTGACTAACCTAGATATGGATGCAGGAATTTCACCAGTAAGCTAGTTTTGACTAATGTCTAGACCTTGGAGTTCCTTCAAATGACTAATCGAAGCTGGAATCAAACCTTCTAAAAGGTTATTAAAAGCTCCAATGACAGGAATGTTGCCAGTGAATAAATTATAAGATAAATCAAGAACCTAGAGACCGGAAAGGTTTCCAAGAAAGGGAGAGATTTGGCCTTTGAGGTATGTTTGTTGAATCGAAATAGAAACGACACGTTTGGTCATATTGTGGCATTGGATTCCAGTCCAGTTGCAATGGTGGTTGGATTCGGCATTCCAATCCAGGAGTGCACCAGTTGGGTCATCAGTGATTGAACTTTTGAACTGTTTTAAAGCATCCGCTTCATCTTGCAAGGTGGAACCTGCAGATAGAACACCAAGTACCAGAAAAGGTAAAAGCATAAGGCTTTTGAGAGCCATTGTTAACTTTGAAGTGGTGATGATTTTATGAGCAAGCAGCTGCTTTAAAACAATTACCCCCTGAAGATCGCCGGAGAAGAAGATCGCCGGAGATGAAGATCGCCAGAGATGTGGAGGAGCGGTGTGGGAAGGTGGGGGGGGGGGGGTAAGAGTGCTAGGAGTCTCAAATGTATAGGGGGTTGTAATGTGTAAGATATAAAAGTATAGTGGAAATGATCTATATACCCTTTGACCGTTACTTAATTATGTTGACTTTTAATAAAAGTTAACGGCAGGGGGTAATCTTGCGACATAACAACAACGTTGGGGGGGGGGGGATTGCAATTATTTCGTTAGAGGGGGTCAGAGTGCCAATTGACCTAAACCCCAGGGGGTAAAATTGCAGTTTACTCTTAAAAAAAAAACCTCAGCTTTTGTTTTAAAACCCAACATTTTGAATCCCTGCCTTTGGCTTAATAATTCCATATAACAATTGGAGTTTAAGCCTCCACATTGGTATTGGGCTCATTAAAACAAATGATTATAAGCACTAAAATAATAATATGCCTTCTTGTAGTCTTTAGAAACTTCAACATATGAGAAGACACTAAGAAAACAAATGATTATAAGCACTCCCATTCACGAGTTGACACAAACACACGTAAATTTTCAATTTGCATTAAAAAGGTAACTTTTTTATTAGATTAGTAGGGATCAAGATTTCAAAATTAACTACCTGCTTTAACAAAATGATAATGGAATCAAGCAGGGAATACTTAAAAATTATCCAAAATTAAACATGTCAAAAGGGTTTAACAATTTAAGGTCCAAAGTTGTCCAATGTATCTTTGAATGCTTACAACATCCTGTATCCTTTTATTTGAAGGGAAGTATATTGTTGCTTAATTTAACTAGTACTTTATCCATTTTAAGCAACATAAATTGAACAATATAGTGTTGGGTGCTCAGCCAAACACAACTTCACCAAACCTGCAAATATATTTTTCGTCAAATTTGATTACAAAATGTGATCAATTTTAAAAATAATATATTTTATTCGAAAAAACTATTTGAAATTCTTTTATGAATTGAATATATACTTTGAGAAATTTTTGGTTCATTTGACCCGCTTACTTTTTAGATATGTTTTTTAGGTTACCCCTTGGAGATAAAACAATCACTCAAACCAACCCCATTCATAAATACTCATTAACATTTCTATATCTTTTATCGTTGACCCCCTTAATTAAGAATTACATGAAACTTAAAAAGTGGAAATATACCATTAAAGTTTGCCGGTTGGTAGAAGTTTTCTTTGGAATTATATCTTCACTCGCTATCTTCTTGGCTTCTTGCCAATAGAAGCAAATCAACCAAAGAGCGCCCAAAATTCACTAGAGTGACGTTCTGATTATAGTTTAAGTTTTCCATCATCTTAAGCAGGCCAATAAAATGAAGGAAAAAAAAAAAAACAGAGGTAATAAAAACATGTTTTAAGGGATACATTGTAAATTTACCATCAAAATCCATGTTTTTTTCTTTTAATCCATGTCTTTTCTCAATCTTATTTCCATTATTAATAAATAAGGGACAATACTATACATTAAACAAAAAATATTTGACAATGTTTACTGCCTTTAATGAATAACTATTCGGAGTCTTGACTCTTGATTATGTAGGAATATAAACAAAAAGCTAACAAAAACATTTTGTTTATATCTTCTAGTTTTATATGTGGAATCCTAAAATATCTAAAAGATATCAATTAGTAGGTTTTGTGTTTGATCACACAAAAGAGTTATCTTTCCTATATCTAATTTGTTGGTAGCGTAGAAAAAGGTAAATAGTTGAAAATTATACATATATCACATCTCAATCATTTGTGGAGAAAAGAGAACTGTGATGAACTTATTAATAAAAAATATTTGTTAGAAAATAAGTTATGATCTTACTTGAAACCTGAAAGGAATAAGGAGGGGAGAACGCGTGGAACCTCCAGCAACTTCCCCTTCTGTATTGCAGCTTGGATCTGAACTCAGGAGCAGCTCAACCGAATAACAAAGCGCAATTTATATTATGATGCAACACAATTTACATGTTGATTGCTCCAAAATTGGTTCACAAATGTATATAAGCTACTGTATAACATAGAGATATTAAAAAGAGGGGCTCTCGAAGACTTACAATTGGCTTTTGGGAGAAGTCGATATACAAAGAGACGTTGCAACTCTGTAATGACTTCTGCTACCAGGAAATAAAGAAAGCTTTAATATTCCACTCCAACAGCCCATGAACGCTTGACCTGCAAGATGATATTATTATTATTGCTCAATTTACAATTTTACAAATTCGTTGAATTAGTAAAGCAATCTTCCAATTTCAGTTTTTTGTTCTCTTATTACATCTTGAAAGCCTAAATTCAATAGCAACCAAGTGTCAAGTTCGTTGATTCATAAATGCTGATCATAAAAAGTGAAACAAACCCACATGATATCAAAACCTAACTACAAAAGGCTTATAGATCAACATATACACAAGTGAGTATAATGTTCTTAAACTCAAATTACGACTTACTCTCCCCTGATTGACATGAACAACTTCTAAAACCCAAATTTATCAATAATAATGAAAATTAGTAACAGTGAATTGTAAAATCCAGCGAAATTTTGTCAGATTGATTATAAAATCGATCACAATCAGTGCAAGTTTCAATTGGTTATAACAAATTGAAACAAAACTCTTAAACGTGTGCCAATTAAACCCTAGATCAGAGAAAAAAAATTGTGTGACAACTGGCACTTTTCCATGAATTCCGTACAATAATAAACAGTAATCTGTGCTTTAATGACGGTGTGTGATTGAATTAACAAGACGAATGAATATCTGATTACTGTCATATACATACAAAGGCATTTCATGTTGCAAGATTGTTCATCATTATTACATGCAACACAATATGGTACAATTAGTGCACGAAACAAAGTTAGTACAGTTATCAGACAAACTAGAAGTACTGACGGGAGTTCAGTACTTAGACAGACGTGATGTTAAGACACAGAATGAACCCGAAACCAAGAGTTACACTAGAATGGTGTGTAGGAAAGTAGGGATTGTAAAACTGCTTACCTAGTGATGATTTAGGTGCCGGAAAGTGCCAGAAACACGCCAAAACTGCATAATTCTGCAGAAAACAGCACAAATCAGCAAAATTAAGCTTTTTAACACCTAAATATAATGCAGAACTATGGTTTAATGGTCCAGAATACCTTCCTAGGTGTTGGGAATCAAAACTGTCATAATAGACAACATAAAGCACACTAAACTGCGTAAATTAGCACCTTAACGAACCGGTAACGAACCGAACAACCGGACACTACCCGAAACACTAAATTTTCATTAGAAGCATTGTTTTAGTGATACGAAGCTAGTTATGGTCACCGAACACCATAACACACCCTAAAACATTATAACACGTATAACGCTAACCGATACACTTATAACCTAACTATTTTTTCTAACTAAAGGTTACAACCCAACAATACACCCCCCCCCCCCCCCCATTCACGGTTAGAGAGATGGGGACCCACCCCATGATTTTATTCACTTGTTTAATGGATTTGCCTAATGCTTTTGGAACATAATGACCCCTAGGTAAAATAATGTTGGAAGATCACTACTTAAAGACCATAAATAACAACATAAGACTTACCACTTCAAACTTGCAACCTCTTCATTTCTCCCCTTCCCCTTTTGCTCTCGGCTCCAAACACACACACACCCACACACATTCATTTTCAAGCCATCTTCAAGCATTCTAAGGTTATTACAAGGTGCTAGGAGCATTGAAACTTGAAGGTCCTTCACATGGAGCTTTTACCCACCTAGTTTATCATCTTCATCATCTTGAGTTCTTCCCTAGCCTTGTGCTAGTAGTAAGCCCCTTTGTAACTTGATTTTACTTCTTATTTAGATGGTTAAAAGATTATGTGTATGGTTAAACATGAAGATCATGAAGAAACAAGAAGATGAACTTTAACAAAAAGCTAAATAACATAAGAAACTAAGTTGTTTAAGTATATGTAGGAATCTTGATTATTGATTTCTTGTGTTTATGATGTTAAACATCAGAAGAGACTTGCTAAATTGAGATTAAACACATGAACTAGCAAGTGAAAGGATGATCTTGTGAGAAATCAAAGTGATAATCCTTTATGTAAACATGAACATGAAAGATGAAGTTGTTTATATCTATGATGAAGTATGAAACATGTTATAAGACTTGTAGGATGATGATTTTAAAGATAGTTTTCTCAAGAAACCAAGTTTAATTTAAAGATTTACATAACCATGATTTCTAAAGAAACTAATCATGTTTTTAGTGTTAAATCAAGCATAGAAACATGTTATTAACAAGAAAAATTCAAGAATAAATGTTTTGAAAAATCATGTTATAAGTTGTGAAAGACTAAATTTCTCAAGAATGATATTTATGAACAAATGACCACACTTTTAAGGGTAACTAAGTCTACTAATTATCATGGTAAGTTACTACAAGTTTTTACAAAATTCAAGTTCATGTCATAGTGTAAATTTCATATTTTGGCTTATGGTAAGTCTTGTTTATGTTGTTGATGATTGATGATGATTTTTAAAAGAAAATGATATGCTTGTAAAGCATGGAAACCTCCATTTTTAAGGAGAAAATATGGCGAAATTTTTGTAGAAATTAAACACTTAAATTTTTTTTAAATAAATGTTTACAAATAAATTTTAACCATGGTATTCATATAAAAACTTGCCATAATTTTTGTTACAAAAATTACAAATATTGGAAGTTGATTTTTGATAAATAAAAGTGACTAAGTATATATTTAGGAAAATATTTATTTAGATGTCACAATTTGTGTGATTACTTGTATATTATGTGTATTAGTTATATTATTTAAGGACTTGAAATAATATAACTTACCAAAATACCAAGAATTGTAATACAAAATATTACTAAAATTCCAAGAAAATAAATATATAAATTATAGCTAAAATTTGTCAAACCGAACGGGGAATATGAACTACATAAATATTCTGGAGTTAAAATCATATATATATTTTGACAAGTAAATTAAATGGTATTTTGGAAACCAAAGAAACGGAAATTATGATTTTTACAAGTGTTACAAAAATAATATCATATCTTTGTCAAGTAGAAAATACATTATTTTTTAGTGGAGGAAAAATAAATATATTTTCTTAAACAAATTAAGAATATATTATTTTGGGTGAAAAATGGATTTATAAGTATTTTCTAAGATGATCTTGAAAATATACTATTTTTGAGGTTTATATGAAAATATAATTATTTTTGCCAAGAAAAGTCTATAGATGAATTCTAGAAAGGTTTTCTTGAAATAAATATATTTTAAGAATATAAATTGGTAATTTTTATTGGTTAAAAATAATATTCCGGAAAATTTAAATACAAAAATTAAGTATAAGAATACTTAATAAATACAAGAAAATACGTATTCTCGTACGTATAAATACACACCGGAATACACCATGAATACTTGGCAAAATACACAAGTGTAATTATACCCATACTTGGGAAATGTTCATGAAAAGAGTTATAAAATGAACTAAGGCAAATATATTAATTTGACAATACTCCAACTAATTGGATGAATATAATTCAAGTTAGAATATTACTATTTTAACTAATAATTATATACTTTGGAATTATGCAGTGTAAATCAAAGACGTAACTCAAAGGATACTAAGTCTTAACAAACAACTAAGACTAAAAGTCGCTACACGACCTAAACGTCTAATAAAACATGGCACGTGTGTAGGTAGTTGTACGACCCGTAGAAGGACCTTTGAGTACACGAGACAGCAGGACGCAAAATAGTGAGTTCATGTCCCCGATTTCTCTTACTGTTTTCGGATTTATAACTCTCGGGGGTGGAATACATGTTACGATTGTTCAAATGGTATGATTTGGCTATGTAATGAACTATTAGATCATGTGAGTATAGACGGAAATTGAAATGCCAATAACTCTCATAAGAATCATGGGCAAAGGTTAGATCTAACGAGTACGGCCGAGCCCCACTCATGGTCCTTATGTGACCACTTAGAGAGCTTTAGTGTCCTAGTCGAGGTGATTCGACAACGGTCAAGGGAATTTGACACAGTCAAGGTGATTTGATACGATCAAAGGAATTTGACACAGTCAAGGTGAATTTGACACAGTCGAGGGGGATTAGACACAGTCGAGGGGATTCGACACTAAAAATAGCCTACTCGAAATGAGTACTCCCTATGTCTTCACATACATTAATGTCCTTGCAAAACATTAATTGATCTGTTCATAGATGTGACAACTGGCACAAAACCGGTAATTTCCGTACAGTCTAATTATTATTAAATATCTGCAATTATGTGCTTAAATGACAACATTGTCTAATTACATGATATACATGTGAATTCATGCACGTTTCAAACCTCAAATATTGCTTTATGCATTACTTTTAGCGTTGCGTCAGAAAGACTAGTAAACTCACCGGTAAGACACACTGTGTTAGCAGTTCTGCAGAAATCAGACATATAATAGAATTAGGGCCTAGGAGTAGGTCAAAAATCTAAAATACATTAAAACCCAAGTGTGGATACAAGGGATTAACATATAAACTTTCCGGAACCTAAACTATGCACTAAAAAGCACCCGTAACTTATATAAAATGCGGAAATTAGCATAATTCAGCAACAATTCAGCTATAATCAGCTTTTAAGCACATTAATATCATGCAAAATTGATTTTTTATTGTCCAAAATAACTTACAAAGTGTTGGGAATTAAAACTGCCACAAAAGGTGCTTCATACCTAGTGAAACTACGCAATTCAGCACTTTAACGAATCGTAACGAACCGAACAACCGAACAATAACCGGGACATCAAAATTTGACTAGAAGTAATGTTTTTATGATATTAAACTAGTATTGATGCTAGAACACCAAAAAAAATCATAAAAACCCCTAAACACACTTAAACATACTTAAACCTTACCGTTTGCACTTTAAACCTTCAACTTCTCAAAAATTACACTTTACCCCCCTACCTCCTTGGACGGTTGGGACAAGGGTCCCCCCATGGGGATTTTATTTGATTTTATTAGATTATATTAGATTTTATGCTAAAGAATACTCTAGCAAATATACCCTAAAGATTTGGAAGATCTTTATAAAAGCTTAAACTAATCACATACTCACATTCACTTCATCTTCCTCCCCTTTCTTCTTCCTTGCTCACGGCCCAACACACACCCACATACACATCCATTTTCACTACATTTCCTCACAATCCAAGCTTGCTAGAAGGAGTATGGAGGCCAATTAGGAAGGTGTACGGTGCTAGAACTTGAAGGACCACCTTGTGGAGCTTTTAACCACTCACTTTCTTCCTTGATCATCATCTCCATTTTTGTGCCACTTCCCTAGCCATTAGAGCTAGTAGTAAGCTTCTTGATCACTAATTTAAGTCATGTTTATGTCACCATCTAAACAACTTAATCTCTAATGTTAAAAATGAGAAGATCTAACATATTCATGAAGAAAATAAGTGATTACATGAATTTTTAGTGTATGGAATGATGTTGTTGGTGTTATATTTTGTGTGTATGATTAGATCAGGTATGCTAAAGCTTGGATCTACCAAGTTTAAGCATGGATCTTAAAGGATCCATGGTTAAACTTGAAGATGAACATATGAAGCATGATGTGAACTAGAAATATGAATTTTTATGCATAAACTTGTAATAAAGTGTGTGTAGAACTAATTTTTGAAACTAAAACTCATGGAAAGTTAGTTAAAAATATAACATAAAGCTTGTTTTTGAAAGATCTAAAATTATTAAGCATGGATCTTGAAAGATCCATGGTGAAACATGATGTTAAACATAATGATCTTTCTAATAAACATAAAAGTGGTTTTTAGAACATGGTTTACAAACTTTGAAACCATTAAACTCATAAATAAGTTGGTTAATAAAATAAAGTTTTACAAAAGTTTGTTTAAAAACCACAAGAACACTTATTTTTGGAAAGATCATAATATGTTGAGTGTAGATCTAAAAGACTACACATTTTTAACAAGAATCAAGTTCACCATGATGTTTCATATGGAAGAATTAGTGTATGTTGTTGATGATTATTGTTGGAAAATTGTTTTGGTGTTAAAAAGAAAATAAACACATGTTTTGAAAACATGGGAAACCTCCATTTTTAGGGGAAACTATGTCAAAATTTTTATAAAATTTTGACACTTAGAAAAATATAAGTTTTTGGTGAAGCTTATACCCTAAAAATTCACCTAAAAATAATTACCAAGGTTTCCCTAAATTTTGTGTAAAATTACAAGTCAAGAAATGGTGATTTCTTCAAGTTAAAAATTTATATTAAGTATGTGTATTTTTGAGGAATATATATATATATATATATTGTGATCACCAAATTTTGTGCTAAGTGTATCTTATGTGTATCATATGCAGTAGTGTATTAGGAACTTGAAAATACACATACAAATACATGAGAATACATAAGTATACGAGTATACAAATTCCTCACAACGAAATACATGGACAAATACAAGAAAATATATTTATGAAAATATATTTCTTAACATATTATTGAGAATATTATTTCACAAAATACTTATATTTAGTTTTTAGGAAAATAATATAAGTAACATATATGAAAAGTTAAAAATATAAATTATTTTTAATAACTTATTACCTCGAAAAGTCTACATAAACAAATATATATTTGAGGAGTAAAATATATATTTACAAGACACATTACAAACTCAAAGTGCAAGACACGACAAACGGGCAAGACCCGACAAACAAGGGCATGACCCTCACAAAGAATGAACATACACAGAACATATACATAAACAAAAGATGGTGACTTGTAGTTGTGTAATACAATTCTAGTGACTAACATACATAGAATGCGTATAGGTCACGACGCTACAAAACCAACCGGTGAAGTTTACGACGCAGGATACGCAAAGTTGTGAGTTCATGTCCCCACTTTTAAACTTTTACTTGTTTTCTAAACTTGGGGGAAAATACATGTGTTATGGTATGGGTTTCAGGCAACCACACCCTTGGCCACTCTTTTACCAAGTAGTGCTTTTGTGTCTCTAGTCGTGAATCGACAGTCGTGGATCGACAACTAAAAATGCCTATGGTTTGGATGCTTCCTATGTCGTTACACATGTTAGTGGCCTTGCAACCCACTAGCGATCTCGTATTCCTTACATTCACAATACTTAATTATAGATACGTTTTACGAGTTACATACCATGTTTTCATACAAGTATAAAGTATTCTATACAAAACTGCATGAACTCACACCAACATTATGTTGACGATTTTCCAAAACTTACATGTATTTCAGGAAACAAGTTGGATCTTGGGCGCTGGTGTTGTTCTCAAGATGTAAATTTCAAGTTTAGATGTCATCCACTTTTGTTTGTATCATAACTTGAGGGTTTTGGTTGAAACTTAAATGGCTCGTGTTTGTAACATTTCAATCTTATGAATGGATGAACATCTTGTTTTAATCATATAGTTGTTTATTATAATTGAATGCAATGATATTGAGCAAGTCACACATCATACGCTTCCGCAAAAGTCAGGGTGTGACAGTCTGGTATTAGAGCTTCGATTGTAGTGAACTAGGATTCCTTCTCGAGTCTAGACTACAATCATTAGGACTCTCTCACGAAAACATTTTTACAAAAGGTTTTTCATTGCATTTACAAAAAGCGCCAAGATCCATGAATCTAACATTCTTCAAAGGAAAGAACAAACGAGAGTTATATGAGACCTGTAACATTTATTTTCTTGTGTATACTGAGTAACGTTATTATATATTAATATATATGCATATATGTATACGGAATGATTATTGACGGGAACGAGATACCTTCGACTTCGAATCCTATTATTGTTCTTGACTTGCGCAATGAGATTATCGACCTCGCGTACACTGCGGAGCTTATGGCTGATTACCAAATGAGGCCCCGAGCTTAATTCTGTAGAAAATGGTTGTTCTTCCCCCTTGAATGCGAAGGTGCCTAACTACGGCAGTGACGACGAGGCGGAGGAGGTAACCTTGGACAGTGACCTTATCAGTGAAACGAGACCCCGTCGGCTTTTACAAAGCGAGATTGACGACACTCCCGTCCAATCAAGGAAGATGAAGTACTCATCTTGAAGGTGCCCCTCCAACTTCCAGGAATTCCCCTTATTCCCATTACGTCTAAGCATTGTACCTATACGCGCGTAGCGATAACGAATGATGGCGCGTGGACCACCATAATGGTCCTTTCCATGTCGGAGGTATAAGGATAGTAGTGTCCCCTCTGTAGTTGATCATCTACTTTGAACGGGGGAAAGTTGGGGTGACCGTGCAAGACAATTTATTATTACGGGGGCCCACGTAATAATGACTTGTAGTGCATGGAAATCCTGGTGGACTCTGCGGGTCAAGCTAATGATCACCACCTATCCAAAACTTTCTAAGTGTTCACACCTTCATATAGTAGGGCAATACCTAGATAATTGCTATAGCACCTTACAAGTAGGAAACATGTCTTTGCCTACTTCGTGACTGGCACTTCTACCCATATTACAACACCAACGCACCCATCAGTACTTCCACCCTCTCTATCCTGTGGTGCACCCCATCGTTTGGGTAATGCATTCACACCCTGGAAACCACTTTACGGTTGCTACAAGGTACAATTCGGTCCTGAGGAAGAAGTCATGTACCCTCACGACCTTATCTCTGCGTTTTCACTATCACTTTCCCCTATACGTTGTAGTAATGCACAACCCCCCCCCCCAACTCATGTGAAGCAAACCCGGTTATGTAAAGCTAAATACTATGGAAGAGTCGGAGACTTGAGGAATAAACAAGTAACATGGTGAAGGGAAGACCTCATCGTATTTTGTATAGCCCTGGATGACTTGCATCAATCGGAGTAAGGTGACTCCAAGGAGGTTTGCTATGCAAGACTAATTGCAACAAATTGATATGGTGTGTGTAAAAGTCGATGTACCCTTAGCAAGATCTTGACGTGATTCATTTTACCTCGCTACAATGATGAGATGATTACGGTGGGAAGATTTGCATAGGATCATTAGGAATTACCCTACCTTTATACTTATGGTGCACGACGAATAAGCATTGCTTTCACACAAAGACAATAACATTTATTCCAAAATAAATGTTTAATCTCGTCGATGTGTTTTATACATGAGAAGCACCTGGAACTACAGCAAAGGGAACGCTTGCCGAGTCTAATCAGAATCTTTGCCTACAACAAGAGCTGAGCTTGAAGCTCTGTAGAACCAACAAGTTTCCGAAGCAATCGTCCAATACGAAGCAGACAACAAACAATAGGAAACCGCTACGACTAGGAAAGTCAAGGCATTTGTTGTCACGACCAAGATAGGCGATAGAAACTACCAAGGAGAACTACCAAAGTGTGATAGATGTGGTTATTATCACACAGGTCCGTGCAGGACTCATAGGAGGGAAATTGGGGCAAGGCCAAGCATAGCAAGGAGGCATGCTGATCTGGTATGAGACATGTGAATGGAATTTAGGACAGTAATAGCAATGGCAAAGGCCAAGAGTTTCTACGGATGTGGCGACAAAGGACACTATCGGAAGGACTGCCCGAAGAAAAGTTCAAGTTTTTGGGAGCATATTCATGAAGGGAATACGCTAGGCACGCTAGGACCCGAAAGTAGTTACAAGTACGTCCCTTATAAACTGAGGCGTTGCATCCGTTCTATTTGATACCAGTGCCGACTTTGGTATTAAGTCTATGGAACTTAAGGATATACTTGGCTTAGGAATAAGTAAGCTAGACTCCCCACATACTATAGAGTTGGCAAATAGGAAATCAGTCGAAATGGATAAAGTTATTAAGGGTTGTATACTTGGACTTGGGGAAACGAAAATTCTCTATCAACCTTCTACCGGTTGGTTTAGTTAGTTTTGATGTGGTAGTCGTCATAGATTGGATATCCAAGGATAATGCTGAAGTGGTTTTGTAGGTCCCTTAATCCGTGCGGATCGTAACAGAATCGTCGATCTAACCTAGAGTGCGGAATCCCCTAGATCAGATTTCACAGAAAAACTAGTAGATACAGAATCAAGAACACGATACACTTTCAATCTGGTCTTCTATTGATTATCCAACACAAACGTTTACAATCAATTCAAGACCCACTCGAAATCTCCTAGCCACTCTCTATAGATTTCGTACACTCCTCAAAGTTTCTCCAAATGTCTCCAATGTCTCTCAAGTGTCTCACCTAAACCCTTATGCCAAGCCTTGTTTTTATAGGACAAGGTTTGCACATGGGCTTTGGTCTGGGCCAGGCCATTCTCCAAGCCCATAACACTAATTAACTCCCTAACCAATAATGCTAGGCCCAATACAAAATATCCAAAGACTAAATAATCAAACTATTAAGCTGTTGTCACAAAACATGCACCAACAAACTCCCCCTTGACAATAGCTTCATAGTGTAACTTTGTTTTCAAACATCTTGCAGTCTTTTGGTCTTTGGATAGCGTCAGCTACACAGTTTCTGACATCAACAAACTCCCCCTTAGCTGATGCTTCCAATCTCCAAAACCTTCATCGTTGAAGATCAGTGAACTAGCAATCTTTGGTTAAGCAAGTAAGCTCCAAATTTTCAAATCTCTCTCTGCAAAGTAGTAGAAGGATCCTACCATGCATCTTCACACATCTTCACTTCACTCTCAATCTGCACTTTACTTGTATTCTGCACTTCATTTTGATAACCGCATCAATCTGTTTAGAAACACAAGCAAGTATCTCGAAAAACCATTAGTCTTTTTCACCTTTCAAGATAAACCAATATTTTATCTTAATTTGCAAAAACAACTACCTGTCAGTTCAAAATGGAAGTCTTTTAAAAAGAAATCTTTTTGGTATTTTTTTTAAACAAACTAAACTAAACTCAAAAATATTTACAATACTTCTTTTTGTGAGAATCACGTGTAAGGAATTTGAACAGGTGATGAAGAGCAAGTTTGAATCACGTCGGGTTCACCAATTGTAGGTCCCTTAGTCCGTGCGGATCGTAACAGAATCATCGATCTAACCTAGAGTGCGGAATCCTCTAGATTAGATTTCACAGAAAATGAGTAGAAAACCGAAATCACTTTAAACCTGATCTTTATTGATTATCTTCAAACGATTACAATCAATCAAGATCTCCAAATTCGTCCAAGCCTTTGTCTTTCACGAATTCTCTCCAAGAGTGATTAGAAGATTAACCTAAACCCTAATGCTAAGCTTTGTTTATATAGCACAAAGCTTTGCACATGGGCTAGGTCATGGGCTAGGCCCATTTCGCCTACCATCCCCCTATGTGGGTTTGGTTTGGCCCAATCACTCTTAATTAACTATTACAAAGCTAAACCCGCTAACTGTTTATCGTTTTACTAATTACAAGATATCCAAAGACCAAATCTAAGCTGTTGTCACAAATATGCACCAACAAACTCCCCCTTGACAATAGCTCGCAAAGGTAACTTCAGTCTTCAGAATCTCACAGTCTTTTGGTCTTTGGATAGCTTCAGCTTTAACAGCTTCTGTCAGCAACAGACTCCCCCTAAGCTGATGCATCCAATCACCAAATCTTCAAAAACTTTAGCGTTAGAGTAAACTCCAGTTCAGCACTCTTCAACTTTGTCTGCAATTGTAGAAAGGAGGGTCTACCATGCATCCAACCAAACTCTCATCTTCACAGCAACTTCTCAGTAACACACTACTTCAATCTGTATACTATAAAACAAACATCTCGAGAAACCATAAGAATTTTTCAACATAAGTTAAACAAATGATTATTATTCAAGAGATTAGTTAAACCGTATAACAGATTAAGTACTTTCCAATTCAACACCAACACGCACAAATTTTAAACAAACACCTTATAACCTGCATGATTTAAAAATTTTGAACCCACTTACTAACACTGTCTCCCCCTATCGGTAACAACTCCTCCAAGAATAATAGTTTTCCGTACATTAAGAATTTTAACAGAAAAAGACACTATTTTTGAATTTTTGTATTTTCTGAAAACAAATAAATACGAAAAGCAATAAACACTCTGTTTTTGTGAGAATCACCGGTAAGAAGATCATATCACCACAATCAAACTGTTTTCACACTATTTGATAATTCTTTATGTAATTTTCGTGAAAAGCAGTTCAAGACGATTACCAGTATGTTTTTCCACCTAAACAAATGCATGAACATTTCAAGTACCATTACCGTATGATACATTAAGGTAACATTAATTCTGATATACTAGTGTGTCCCACTTCAGGATATACCCCCGCGATCAAGGTATGCACAAAGATTCATCGTAGTAGGTGAGTATACTGAATTCATCCGTTTTGTTTTTCAACGTTTAGATAATTGGTGAACAGGTCAGTACTGCCGTACAGCAGAGAGACCAAAATATCTAACGAGGGCTATGACAAATACCATTTTTTGGTACGATTTATGCATTTTGCACATTTGAATAACTCACTTTGAGAGCTTCTTCATTTAAGGGTTTTGGCATATTTAGCTCTTTTAAGATATCCTGGGTGTGTCTAGGTCAGCATATATCTGGATGCAGCAGAAGGACACCCCTGATATCCCAGATGAAATAACAGTATAAAGACCCAAAACTTCAGATTTTGGCAATCTATCAACGCAAGATTTAAGGTCATTAAACCATACACCAATGATGTGTTCCCCACTCATACTCAGTGCATTTTTGTTTATATCACTTTGGTAAGTTGATTAATTCATGCTTTTGCCTACTGGTATATCATATGATGAAGCTGCTATCACACTTAAGCATTTTAATTCAGTTTGAGTGTGACAGTCTAACTTGCTGATGTACTATCATTTCTCCTTTTTCACACAGTGATAACTCATTTTTGATTTTCTATTTTTTTTATGTTTTTGATTTTTCAATGTTTTTGTATTTTTTATTTTAAGAAAAAACAGTAAACTATTTACAAAAATTCTTATGAAAAACCAGTTATTCAGGATTCCTCATCCCGTTGAGGTCGACTATGTGTTCAAAGCGAGCTCGATCAAAAGCTTTAGTGTAAAGATCAGCAAGGTTATCTAGTGTGTCGACCCGGTGCAATTCAATGAGTCGTTTTTCAGCACAATCCCGTATAAAGTGATGACATATGTCAATATGTTTAGTTCTACTGTGCTTTACGGGATTGTTTGTGATTGATATAGTGGCATTATTATCTATCATAATAGGAGTACGAGTGAAATCCAAACCGTAATCGCGCATCTGCTGTTGAATCCAGAGAACCTGAGAGCAACAGCTACCCGCAACAATATATTCAGCTTCACACATAGATGTAGACACGCAGGATTGCTTCTTGCATTGCCATGACACGATCCTGCCTCCTAAGAACTGACAACCACCAGTTGTAGACTTTCTGTTTGATTTGCATCCTCCAAAGTCTGAATCAGTGTAAGCAACGAACCTCAAATCACTATCAGCTGGATACCACAACCCAAGTTTAGGTTTCCCCTTCAAGTAACGAAGAATACGCTTCACTGCTTTCATGTGTGACTCTTTTGGATTCGTCTGATATCTGGCACACAAACATACGGCAAACATGATGTCAGGTCTTGAAGCAGTCAAGTACATTAGAGAACCAATCATCGCCCTGTATTGAGTAGGATCAACATCTTCAGCACTTTCATGATCTGGGCCGAGATTGTGATTTTCGCAAATGGGTGTGTTGAAAGTAGAGCAATCATTCATTTTGAACCGATCCAAAATGTCATACACATACTTCGTTTGATGAATAAACATCCCATCCTCCTTCTGTTCAACTTGTAATCCCAGAAAGTAAGACAGCTCACCCATAGCGCTCATTTCAAACTTGCTCTTCATCACCTGTTCAAATTCCTTACACATGTTCTCATCTGATGACCCAAAGATGATGTCATCCACGTATACCTGTACCAGCAGAAAATCATCCTTCTTCCTCTTAATGAACACTGTACTGTCAATCTGACCTCTTTCAAAACCATTCTTGATCAGATGTGTAGACAGTGTCTCGTACCACGCCCTGGGAGCTTGATGTAACCCATACAAAGCCTTATCAAGTTTGTAAACTCGATCTGGATAGTCTGGATCAACGAACCCATCTGGTTGTGAGACATACACCACTTCTTGGACTTTCCCGTAAAGAAATGCACTCTTCACGTCTAGTTGAAAAACTTTAAAGCCCTTGAATGAAGCAAAAGCTAGAAACAAACGAATTGCCTCCAACCTTGCCACTGGTGCAAACACCTCATTATAATCTATCCCTTCTTGCTGATTAAAATCTTTTACCACTAACCGAGCCTTGTTGCGCGTGACAATACCTCTTTCATCTTTCTTGCACCTAAATACCCATTTAGTACCAATCTCTCTCTCACCTTTAGGAAGGTCCACTAACTCCCAAACCTTCAACTTCGCAAACTAGGCCAATTCTTCTTGCATAGCTTCAACCCATGAATTGTCTTTAAGAGCCATATGAATGTTCTTTGGCTCCTCTTGGGAAATAAAGCAACTATACAAGCATTCATTCACTATCCCAGTCTTCTCAATCGAAACAAATAACCTAGAATTCGCATCTATGCTTCTTCTCGTCTGAACACCTGCAGTAGGATCTCCAAGTATCATGTCAACTGGATAATCCCTATTTTCTCGTGTAGTAGCAACAACATCTACTTCTAGATTATCACCCAGGTTTGATCCAACCTCCCCCTGAATATTCTGATTTGCAAATGGATTAACAAACTCCTCCCCCTGAATGGGTTCAGAGTCACTATCGCTTGAATCAGGATCAGCAGCACCTTGGGAAGATTTCGGAGCATCTGTCACATCAACATTCGATCTAGGCATAAACTCGCCTTCATCGTCTTCACCAATCACTGTTTGAATTAGCTGAGAATCATCTGCATCAGAAACCTCAGGAATATTAAATGATTTAAACACACTTTCATAATCATATAATATAGCAGGACCACTCGTTGATTGTTGAGGTTTGTAGGAAGTAATTTCCACATTAAAAACAACCTCAATTTTACCAGTTTTGAGATTAAAAACCCTTTTATTCGGTGTGCTAGGCACGTAACCTAGAAAGTAGCCTTCGTCAGCCACCTCACCGAATTTTTGTTTATCTTTGTTTCGCACAATGGTGCAGGGTAATCCAAATGGTTCAAAGCCTGTTAAGTTTGGTTTTTCGTTAAACATAAGTTCATGACATGTTTTGTTAAAACGTTTAACGGTTAAAACTTTGTTTAGGACGTAGCAAGCTGTATTCACAGCTTCTCCCCAGAAAAGAACTGGTAGCTTTGAATCTGAAAGCATAGTCCTAGCGGCTTCAATCAACGTCCTGTTTTCCCTCTCAGCGACTCCATTCTGTTGAGGCGTATAAGGAGCAGAATATTGATGTTCAATTCCCTTATGAAGAAAGTAGAGATCCAGAATCCGATTCTTGAACTCCGTGCCATTATCACTCCTTATCCTCTTGATCCTTGCATCATGGACGTTTTCCAATTTCGTAAAAAGATCTATCAGCATCTCCGCTGTCTCATCTTTTGTTCCTAAAAAGAAAACCCATGAATAACGTGAGTAATCATCAGTGACAACCAGATAGTAGTACTTTCCACCTATGTTCCTCACGTTCACTGGACCGAATAAATCCATGTGAAGTAATTCATAAGGGCCATTAATGGAATTTACTGTTTTAGACTTATGAGGTTTCTTGTGTTGTTTTCCCTTTTGACATGGAAGACATTTATCTTCCACGTGAAACCTCTGTAATGGAACCCCTTTCACTAGCTCATTTTTAATGATATAATTCATTTTGCGGTAGTGAATATGGGCCATGCGTCTGTGCCACAACATAGATTTAGCTTCAGATGCTTTTGACAGTAAGCACGCCACCGCAGCAGTTGGATCCTTGGCACCCATGTCCATGACATAAGTATCATTTTTCCTTGGTGCACGCATAACTATCCAATCGTCCGGAATAACCAAACCCGGTTTCAACACCAATGCCTCAGATTTTGTAAAGTGGACCGAGTGACCCTTGTCGCAGACTTGTGACACGCTCATCAGATTGTGTTTAAGCTGCTCAACATAGTTCACTTTGTCCAAAGTGATCTTCCCATTCGTCACTTTTCCTCGTCCAGTAATCCTACCACCTTTAGCACCAGCAAAATTAACATGTCCACCATCATATTCTTCAAATTCAGAAAACAACCTCGCATCCCCCGTCATGTGCCTGGAGCAGCCACTATCAACATACCATAAGTTGATAATCCTCCTTAGCAGCTCCTGCACACACCAACCAAAAGATTAGTTAGATTGGTGGACCCAATCCTTAATGGTCTTGGGTCTTCCAGATTCATCAACTACAGGAACATCCATCCAGTATCCATCACTCCTAACTGGAGTCTTGGATCTGTTGATGGAAATGGGTTTTGATTTCCATAAGGTCTCTGGTCCTGAGGGTACCTATTTGTGTTTGGACTATGTGACCTTTGAAAATTTTGATTTTGATTCCAAGAACCTTGATTGTTGTAATTTCTAAAGCCATTGTTATAAAAAGTTCGACCACCATTATTTTGGTATCGAGTTTGATATTGACCTTGACTTCTGAAATTATTTGAATTTTGATTATTCATTCTTGGTGAACTACTTCTAGGTCTTTCATATCTGCCTGATGTAGATTCAGGCTGAAATCTTGGTTGATTTCTTTGAAAACGAGGAACTTGTGGAGGTCCTTTTTCAGCCTTAACTACACCACCAGCAACACCCTGTTGTTGCTTTGGAGCAGATTTCTTTGGAGAATTTGAGACTTTCTCCTCATTATCACCTTTCTTTTCTGGTGATTTTCCTCTTTGTTTCTCACTAACTTGTGCTTCAACCTTTTTGTTAGGACAACAGCTCGCTACATGTCCCTTTGTGTGACATTTGAAGCACGATCTCTTTTTCGAAGACTTCTCAGCTGAAGCCTTTGAACTAGATTCTGGTTTTGATGATGATGCTTTAGAAGGATTTGGTTCAGTTTGCTTAGTTTCAAGATTTTCTATGTTTTTGTTTTTAGCAAACTCTACATTTGATTCAGTTTCTATAACAGCTGTTTCGTTTTTCATATCACTTCCTTGAACAAAATTAACCTTTTTAACAAAAGTTGGATTTTTATTCGTAGGATTTGAATTTTTCTTTTTCAAAACAGGTTTGCTGTTATTAACCTTCTTAGAATCATTATCTTCAAACACATCACCTTGATTAGATGTGAAACTACTTGGTGATGTTGACAGAAAGTCTGTGAACTCATCTTCATCAGGTAAGAAAGAATAGTCATGACTAAGAGGAGGTGGGACTTCATTGAAGCCCTTGAATCCCACACTGGTCTTGTCATTACTCTTCTTTAACCCACCCATCATGTGTTTCATAAGAAAAGTAGAATCCCTGAATTGACCTAATTTCTTTTCGAGTTCAACAATTTTGAGTTGTTCATCTGACAACTCTTTGCATTTTTCAGAAATTTCTTTTGTTTTCTCAGCCATCATGTCATGAGCTAAGTCTATGACTTGAAGTTTTTCGTTTAGTTTGCAGGTTAAAACTTCAATTTCAGCTTCATAGCCTTTTATCTTTTTCAAATATGATGACTCGTTTCTTTTAGCAAAGAAATTTGATTCTTTTACGTTAGATATTTCGCTCACCAGACTTTTGTTTTGAGTTGACAACCTGTCAACTTCACCCTGTAATTCACGACATTTTAAACAAACAGAAGTAGCAGAGTTACTTACCTCTCCTGTTGACCTGTCTGAGTTGGCCATAAGAGCAGCAAGTTGAGCTTCCATTCTTTTGATGTTTTCATCTTTCGCTTCATCTTCCCTTTCATGCTCAGACTTTGGTTTTTCTTTTTCAGCATCTGTTGTCTGATCAGCCTTATCTACCTCAGCTTCACTTTTCTTCTTAACTTCAACATTCACGTTAGCTTCAGCATCATCAACGGGTACAATCTCTGCCATGAATGCTTGAGTGACATTCTCATCATTTTCCAAATGAACACTCCAGTCATATGAACCTTCTCGTGCAGTAGAGATCAACGCTCTTGAGTTAGAGTTGTTTGATGAATTTCTATTGTTTGAACTCTGACTTGAGGTTTCATGCTTTTGTTTCTGACATTCCCTAGCAAAATGACCATAACTTTGACAGTTAAAGCATCTGACTTTGGTCTTGTCAAAACCAACAGTTTTCCCTACAAACTTCCTTCCAGTTCTGTTCATGAACCTCTTCACCCGTCTAGTAATCATGGCCATTTGCCATTGCAAATCCATATCTTCAAGATCATTAGGGTCAATCTGATCGTAATCTTCATCTAAAACGGCAGGATCAGATATCTTCCCCTGAATGTAGTTTTCATAAGAAGCAACAAACGAAGCAAGTAGAGCAAGATGTTCTTCAGCTGACTTAACACTCATAGGCATCGACTTTGCACTACTACTTTGCTTAGAAGCTGATGTTCTTTTGGCTCCTGTTGATCCTCCTGAAGTAGCTACAAAACACACATCACCATCCTCATTTACTGTGACCTGCTCATTTTCACACGAGAGAAAAGCAGTGGCAGAGTCGCTAGAAGCATCATGAGATGAAGAAGATGTAAGCCCATTGTAGATCCCTGGATCTTGAACCTGATCATATCCAGTGTCCTTCTTCTTCATACTGAGCTCATAAGCTCTTAGCTTTCCAACTACTTCTTCCAGTTCCTTTGTCTCATAATCAGCTTCTCCCTTGATCATGAGAGTGTAGATATCCCATTTAGCAGGCAGAGCATCCAGCAGCTTGTCATTTTTCTCTATGTCAGTATAGCAATCTATATCATAATTGTCCAATTCTGACATCAGATGGTAGTATCGAGTGATGACGTCCTCAAGTGACTCATTTTTCATAAACTTGAAAACAGCAAACTGCTTTTTCAGTAGATCAACTTTGTTCTTCTTGACATCAGGATTCCCCTCATATCTCTTTTCTAGCACATCCCACATTTCCTTTGAAGTAGTATACTTCTTAAAGGTATGTTTGATGCTATCAGGTAGGGACGTCTTGATAGCAGCCAAGGCTCTCTTTTCAGCCTCATACATCTTTTTATCATTCTCTTGCATGTTCACATAGGCTGTGACACGCGGTCTGCCCTCAAAATCATGTGTTGGGTTTGTGTACCCATCTTCAATACAGATCCACATACGTGTGTCCTGATACTCAATGAAGGATTGAAACCTATCCTTCCATGTAAAGTAGTTCTCCACCTTCATCATCTTAGGCGGTTTGTTGGTTGTGCCAACCTCATGTTCCATCCTTAAGAGTTCGTTCAATTTAGACATGTTCGACATTTTAACTTAAGCAGACTGGTTAAACCGTACAATTTTAGTCCGAAACCTGTTTTTACCAACTTATACCTTTAGATTCGTCTCGAGATTACGATTCCAATGATATATAATGTCTAAAACCGTTTTTGGGATTTTCCAGAGTTTTTTTTTTGTCCTAACAATCCAAAGAATTCAACGGTGCGAACGGTTTCCTGTGATGAGTTACGGGTTATTTTCTAAACGCGAAACTGTGAAATTTTTCTTATGCAAGCCTAGAAAAATTCCACCTTTCGTCCGAAATGGTTATCCGGAATAGTTCTTTGTCCGAAGTGAACACCCTCTGATCCGAAATGGACTAGTCTTATCCGAAATGAAGCTGTATGATCCGAAATCAACACCCTTCAATCTGAAATGCAACTAATCTGGTCCGAAATTCAACAGTCTGATCCGAAATGGCTGAATTCTGGTCCGAAATGCAACATGTTATATCCGAGATGATCCGAAATCAAATGTTTCTAGTCCGAAATGCTTGATATTAATCCGAAATGCAATACTGATTATTTGAAATGTAGTCTAGATGATCCGAAATGCAAGCAGAAGATCCGAAATCTTGCTGTTTTATCCGAAATGAGTGATTTCTTGTCCGAAATTGATCAGAAATGCAAGATTTCAATCCGAAATCCTTTATTTCTATCAGAAATGGTCCGAAATCCAAGCAGTTTATCCGAAATCACTAGCAGAACACGAACACAGCCTTCAAACACGTCCAAAAACGCCGATTTTCTGCAGAAAACGATTCTGAACCAAGCCAATCTAGAGCCTAATGCTCAGATACCAATTTTAGGTCCCTTAATCCGTGCGGATCGTAACAGAATCATCGATCTAACCTAGAGTGCGGAATCCCCTAGATCAGATTTCACAGAAAAAACTAGTAGATACAGAATCAAGAACACGATACACTTTCAATCCGGTCTTCTATTGATTATCCAACACAAACGTTTACAATCAATTCAAGACCCACTCGAAATCTCCTAGCCACTCTCTATAGATTTCGTACACTCCTCAAAGTTTCTCCAAATGTCTCCAATGTCTCTCAAGTGTCTCACCTAAACCCTTATGCCAAGCCTTGTTTATATAGGACAAGGTTTGCACATGGGCTTTGGTCTGGGCCAGGCCATTCTCCAAGCCCATAACACTAATTAACTCCCTAACCAATAATGCTAGGCCCAATACAACATATCCAAAGACTAAATACTCAAACTATTAAGTTGTTGTCACAAAACATGCACCAACAGGTTTGTCATGAGAAAGTCATTCGCCTTCCTCTTGTGGATGATGAAGCACTTATAGTACACGACCTTCATGTAGTTGATGTCGGGACGCTGGGCCCCAAAGGCGGTGGATTGCGACATCCCACATTGGTTATGAAGGCGCAAAATTGCTTAAGGAAAGGATGTATTGCATTCTTGGCACATGTTGTAGATAAGAAGGCTGAGGAGCCGAAACTCGAAGACATTCTTGTGGTGAAGGAATTTCCTGATGTTTTTCCCGAAGATCTGCCAAGACTGCCTCCGCAACGACAAGTCGAATTCCATATTGACTTGGTTCCAGGAGCTGCTCCTGTAGCCAAGGCACCCTATCGACTTGCGCCATCCGAGATGCAAGAATTACCTACACAACTCCAGGAGTTGTTGGATAAAGGATTCATAAGGCCGAGCTTCTCGCCTTGGGGAGCTCCAGTTCTTGTTCATGAAAAAGAAGGATGGAACATTGCAGATGTGTATCGATTACAGAGAGTTGAATAAGCTCATTGTCAAGAATCGGTATCCACTACCGAAGATTGACGACTTATTCGATTAGTTGCAAGGATCGAGCTACTACTCCAAGATTGACCTTCGGTCTAGCTATCATCTGCTAAGGATCCAAGAAGAAAGCATACCGAAGACTGTGTTCAGAACACGTTATAGGCATTACGAGTTCCTTGTGAGGCCATTTGGGCTGACAAACGCACCAGCAGTATTTATGGATCTGATGAATCGTGTCTGCAAACTATATCTCAATAAATTCGTGATTGTATTTATCAATGATATTCTGATTTACTCACGAACAAAAGACGAGCACGAACAACACCACAGGACCATTCTGGAATTACTGAAGAAAGAGAAGCTTTATGCAAAGTTCTCAAAGGGCGAATTCTGGATTCGCGAAGTAGAATTCCTTGGTCATGTTGTGAACGAGAAGGGCATTCATGTAGACTCAGCCAAGATAGAAGCGATAAAGAATTGGGAAGCTCCCAAGACACCAACCGAAGTTCGACAAATTTTTGGATTAGCGGACTATTACCGCCGGTTCATCGAGAACTTCTCCAAGATAGCTCAACCTGACTTCCCTTACGCAGAAGGATAAGAAGTACGACTGGGTGATAAGCAGGAAGAAGCCTTCCAACTTCTCAAAAGTAAGCTATACGATGCACCAATACTATCTTTACCCGAAGGCACTGGAGACTTCGTGGTATATTGTGACGCTTCGCGTCAAGGATTGGGTTGCGTGCTCAGGCAACGCCAAAAGGTCATCGCTTACACTTCAAGGCAGTTGAAAGTTCATGAGAAGAACTACACCACACACGACCTGGAGCTAGGCACGGTGGTATTTGCCTTGAAGATCTGGCGACATTATTTATATGGTACTCGATGTACTATCTTCACTGATCACAAAAGCTTACATCATATATTTGATCAGAAGGAATTAAATATGCGTCAATGACGCTGGGATGAGCTGCTAAACGATTATGACTGTGAGATTAAGTACCATCCTGGAAAAGCAAACGTAGTAGCAGACGCTCTAAGTCGAAAAGAAAGGGTTAAGACTTTAAGGGTTCGAGCATTGGAAATGACTATTCGAACGAATCTCACAGCACACATTCATGACGCACAACAAGAAGCCCTTAAGGGAGAGAATATTAGAGCTGAATATCTCCGAGGTATGCAAAATAAATTGGTGCCAAACGAAGAGGGAACCTTATACTTTATGGGCGCATTTGGGTTCCGCTCTATGTCGATATTCGAGAAGTCATCTTTGATGAAGCTCACAAGTCGAGATACTCGATCCACCCAAGATCGGACAAGATGTATCAAGACTTGAAAGAATACTACTGGTGGCCGAAGCTTAAAAGCGATGTTGCTGTTTATGTTGGGAAGTGCCTAACCTGTGCTAAGGTTAAGGCCGAATATCAGAAACCATCTGGTCTACTGCAACAACCCGAGATACCCATGTGGAAGTGGGAGCAAATCTTGAAGGACTTCATAACGAAATTACCCAGGACCCCTAGAGGGCATGACATGATATGGGTTACAGTTGATCGATTGACGAAGACTGCGCATTTTCTACGAATCCGAGAGAAGGATAGCACTGGAAAGCTTGCTGAGCTGTATCTTAAGGAAATTGTGGCACGTCATGGACTGCCTATTTCGATAATTTCAGACAGAGATGGACGTTTTGTCTCAAGGATCTGGCAATCCTTCCAGGAGGCCTTTGGATCTCAGCTAGATCTAAGCACGGCCTTCCATCTGCAAACTGACGGTGAAAGTGAACGGACCATCCAAACACTAGAAGATATGCTTCGCGCATGTGTTATGGATCTAGGCGGCAGCTGGGATACTCATCTACCTTTAGTTGAGTTTTCCTATAATAACAGCTACCATACGAGCATAAAATCCGCACCGTTCAAAGCTCTATATGGCATCAAGTGCCGCTCGCCATTATGTTGGGCAGACGCTGGAGACGAGCAGTTGATTGGCCCTGAGCTTGTTCAAGAGACGAACGACAAGATCATGCATATCTGAGAGCGCATTAAGGCGGCTCGAGATCGACAAAAGAGCTACGCTTATCGCAGATGAAAACCCTTAGAATTCGAGGTGGGAGACAAAATTTTGTTGAAAGTCTCACCCTGGAAAGGCGTAGCAAGGTCCGGGAAACATGGAAAGTGGAATCCACGGTGAATGGTTCAATGTATCCAGCAAATTTGCGTCGTCAAACGTTCCAAAACCAAGACGAGCATAAATTTACCATTCAAGATCTTGGAAATAATTGGTACCGTGGCGTACAAGTTGGAGTTACCGGAAGAACTTAACGGAGTAGAGGATACGTTTCATGTGTCCAACCTCAAGAAGAGTCCAACCCAAGAAACAGTGATCATCCCTGCGGATGAAGTGCATATCGACGACACACTCCGATTTACAGAACAACCTGTTGAGGTAACGGATTGGAAGATCCATAAAACAAGGAGAAGTCGCTTTAAGCTTGTCAAAGTACGTTGGAACTCTAAGCACGGACCCGAGCACATGTGGGAATGTGAAGATCGGTTCAAAGCCAAGTACCCCTATTTGTTCGAGAAAGCTCCTGTGGGAGATAACTCAGCCTAAATTTCGGGACGAAATTCTTTTAACGGGGGGGAGACTGTGATAACTGGCACAAAACCGGTAATTTCCGTACAGTCTAATTATTATTAAATATCTGCAATTATGTGCTTAAATGTCAACATTGTCTAATTACATGCTATACATGTGAATTCATGCATGTTTCATACCTCAAATATTGCTTTATGCATTACTTTTAGCGTTGCATCAGAAAGACTAGTAAACTCACCGGTAAGACACACTGTGTTAGCAGTTCTACAGAAATCAGATAGATAATAGAATTAGGGCCTAGGAGTAGGTCCAACATCTAAAATACATTAAAACCCAAGTGTGGATACAAGGGTTAACATATAAACTTTCCGGAACCTAAACAAAGCACTAAAAAGCACCCGAAACTTATCTAAAATGTTGAAATCAGCATAATTCAGCTATAATCAGCTTTTAAGCACATTAATATCATGCAAAATTTATGTTTTATTGTCCAAAATAACTTACAAAGTGTTGGGAATTAAAACTGCCACAAAAGGTGCTTCATACCTAGTGAAACTGCGCAATTCAGCACTTTAACAAACCGTAACGAACCGAACAACCGGACAATAACCGGGACATCAAAATTTGACTAGAAGTAATGTTTTTATGATATTAAACTAGTATTGATGCTAGAACACCAAAAAAAAAATCATAAAAACCCCTAAACACACTTAAACATACTTAAACCTTACCGTTTGCACTTTAAACCTTCAACTTCTCAAAAATTACACTTTACCCCCTACCTCCTTGGACGGTTGGGACAAGGGTCCCACCATGGGGATTTTATTTGATTTTATTAGATTATATTAGATTTTATGCTAAAGAATATTCTAGAAAATATACCCTAAAGATTTGGAAGATCTTTATAAAAGCTTAAACTAATCACATACTCACATTCACTTCATCTTCCTCCCCTTTCTTCTTCCTTGCTCATGGCCCAACACACACCCACATACACATCCATTTTCACTACATTTCCTCACAATCCAAGCTTGCTAGAAGGAGTATGGAGGCCAATTAGGAAGGTGTATGGTGCAGGAACTTGAAGGACCACCTTGTGGAGCTTTTAACCACTCACTTTCTTCCTTGATCATCATCTCCATTTTTGTGCCACTTCCCTAGCCATTAGAGCTAGTAGTAAGCTTCTTGATCACTAATTTAAGTCATGTTTATGTTATGTACAAGTTTCACCATCTAAACAACTTAACCTCTAATGTTAAAAATGAGAAGATCTAACATATTCATGAAGAAAATAAGTGATTACATGAATTTTTAGTGTATGGAATGATGTTGTTGGTGTTATATTTTGTGTGTATGATTAGATCAGGTATGCTAAAGCTTGGATCTACCAAGTTTAAGCATGGATCTTGAAGGATCTGTTAGTGCATATGTCTGTTGACTTCGTCTTGTATCGAGTCGTATAACTAGAATAGATAGACTAGGACACGTTCTGCGAAAGAAACGGGAAACAGACCTGAACCGGCCACCCCTCATGAAGTAGCTAGGCCACCTCGCACGAGGTGGCCAAGTTCGTGCGTTCTGGCAAGTTCGTGCTTTCTGGCAAGTTCATGCTTTCTGGCATGTTCGTGCTTTCTGGCAAGTTCGTGCTTTCTTGCAAGTTCGTGCTTTCTGGCCAGTTCGTGCTTTCTGGCAAGTTCGTGCTTTCTGGCCAGGTCGTGCGACCTGGGCCAGGTCATGTGGACTGGTTCGTGGGGTCTGGCGATTCCTATAAATAGGTGAGTCCAGGTCTTCATTTGTAACTTTGTGATTCCGGAGACGAAGTGCTGCCGAAGTGTCGTACGGTCTGTAAACACTATCAAATCAATACAATCGACAGTTAAAGTGATTCTACGTGTGAATCTAGCTGCTATAACATCAATACGTCTGATTCCGCCTTTCGTATTGATCGAGAACTCTTCTGAACGACTCGTTTGATCGAATCCCGATCCTACAAGTGGTATCAGAGCTCAGGAGGAAGAGTTCTTACCATTTTAGCTTGTTTTCACGGATAAAATTGATTTCTACTCATTTCTACTCATCTTTCTACACTTTCTCATCAAATTTACCGAGATTCCATGGTTAAAATGACCTGATTTTGACAAATAACACGTAAAACATTGTTTTAAACAATCTTTGAACAAATTTGACCATAAAATCAATCTAAAAACTGATCAAATTTGACAAAATGATGAACTATTGGACTTAGAATTCTCAAACGGTGTGAATTTTTATTGAAATCGTTTGAGAAACACCCAGGTCGTTTGAAAGAACTCCAGGTCGCAAGAGTTGACTCCAGGTCGCACCAAATTCAGATTGTGTCAACTTCCAGGTCGCTTGAACTTCAGATCGTGTGAATTACCAGATCGTTTGTTCTCAGCTCGTGTGAAACTTCAGCTCGCTTGAACATTGTGTTTTTGTATACCTTTTCACCGAAACATGGACAACGAATTTTACAATGCGTTTGCTACTGCTCCGGCTGCTCCAGTTATAGTTGCCGGATCAAAAATTGGTTTGGTAGACCAAGAAGATGAAAGGATTCCGAAAGATTTCAATTGGGATGATTATGATCCTTCTAGACTTTCAGTTTCTAAATCATTTGTTGTTCGACTCTTTGAAGATTCATCCTCGGAAGAAGAATCAATCAAATCTAAGAACAGTCCTAGAAGAAAACCGATTTTTAAATCTTCAGGAAGTGATGAAGACACTGATGATGAGGAAGAGTATATTAATAAAGCTAAAAAACAATTGGATCCTTATAGTTTTGATTTGTTTTTTGCAGATAAAATCGAGATATTAAAAGAGAAAAGGGCTGCTAGACTGAAGAGAGAAATGGAAGCAAGAAGGGTTGCTGAAGAAAAGACTGAAGTTAAGATAGAAGCTGATAAGGCAAAAGTTGAAGAAAAGCCGACAGAGAAGGTTGAGGTTGAAGAGAGTGAAGTGAAGATAGAAGTTGAGAAAGAACCGATTGTGATTGAAAAGGTGGTGGAGAAAATAGTTGAAAAAATTGTCGAAGTTGAAAAAATTGTTGAAGTTGAAAAAATTGTTGAAGTTGAAAAGATTGTAGAGGTTGAAAAACCTTGTGCAAAGTGTTTAGTACCTTGCAAAAATTGTACTGAAAAAGATACAAAATATGCTGAATTAGAGAAGCTCAAAGAAAATTTGCTACATAATGTGAGAAGCATAAACGAATCATATGATCTCCTAAGCAGCAAAGTGAACTTGTACAAAGGAGCTAGTGATGAGGATATCCAGATGAAGAATCTTCTGAAAGCAACAGTTCTTCAAAAGCAAACTGCAATCAACAAATACATTGAGATTATTGCAGGGCTTAAACAAGAATTGGCAGCAATGACGATCGAAACAGAAAGAGTGAATACTTTGCTTCGAAGTTATCAAAGTTCGGAGTATGTTATTGATCGCATCTATCCTACCGTTGCAGCTCATAAGTATGCAGAAGATGAAGAAAATTCTGGTAAGAAAACTGGTTTGAAGTATAACAAAGTACCAAATCCAATGTGGGATGGCTATACCCCCGACATTTTGAAAAGGTGGCTGAAGCACTCAATCTGAATCTGAAATCCGAGTCTATCGATGGATTACCAGATGATATTGATGTCACCTTCATAGCGTCTGACACTGATCATGAGTCCGAGTTAATTAAGAAACAGGTCGATCAAGTGTTGGATAAAGATGAAGAGTCAAAGTCAGAGTCTAAATCTGAAAATTCGAGTTCATCAGACAGAAGTTCGAGTTTACCGGTCAAAAGGGTTTACAATAAAGATTTTCTGATATCACAAAATAACTTGAATGACGAAACATTCAAAGTAGCATATACTTTGAATGATTCCGACAAATTATATTCTGATGAAGAATTTCCAATCAGAGGTGTTAAAACTGAAATGATTAACAAGGTTTTCAAATTAACAGAAATTAATATTTCTGAAATAAAAGATGTAAATCTTACTGAAAAACCTAAAAAGTACACTTCAAGAGTTCAACAAAGATTGAACAAGAAAAAAGGTTACAGTTCTGGTTATGGTTATCGAAAGAAACCAAACCATAACAGTAATTTCAAAAAGAAAGGATTAGGCTTTATTCCACCCGAAAATCATAAAAATGAGAAAATTTATAAACTAAAAACTAAATTTGTTTCATGAGCAAGTTCTGAAGAGGAGAAGGAGAAACCTTTCTGGAAACAGTCAAACATGGAATTTCTCGCCGAAAAGCAAAAGAATATGTTGAAGGAATCTGAACCGAGAGTTGAAAGAAGAACCTATTTCAGATGCCGAGAGGTTGGACATATTGCTTGGAATTGCCCAAAGCTCACCAACACAAAACAGGGAGTTTCTTCTAACTCTACATTGAAAGAGAAATGTGTTGATAAAAAGGAACAACCAACAGAGAAATTTAAGGAGTTCAAAAATTCGACTTTCGAAGTTGGTGAAAGTTCGAAACATTTTTACAAAAGAAGAGCCAATTTAAACAAACATAAATGGGTTGTTAAGAAATCAGAGGTTGTTTCTGGCAATGAATCTGATTCGTCAAAGTCAGAGGAGCCATCTGTTGTGCTAAATGATGAGAATTTCGTTCCAACAATGGATGATGAAAATTTTCCACCATTGTCAAACGGAAACTTGAAATCAAAAATTGGTAAGATTGAGATTTCAGATCAATTCTTCTCTAATAAGAAAGAATTTGATGCTGAAAAAGCATTTAATGGCAAAGTGTTACATATTTTTGGTAAGATGGCTGATGGGAAGGTGAAGGGAGTGAAAGAATTTTATGAATTGAAAGTTGTTAAACCAAATGAGGATGGTTCACCCATGATTGATCAGGCATGGGTGAGATTCTTTAAAAAGTAAAATCCTTACTTGCCGGAACTCCCAAGTTGGTAATCGTGGAGCATGAATCGGCATCATTCTTGAAAAATGTTTTTGTGAAAACCTACAAGTGATAGTTTTTACAAGTGGTTGAAAAAAAAAACAAAGTGATGAATGAATCCCCATGATGTGTGAAATCAACAAAACTAATTTTCCAGAAAAACCATTTTGATTAAAACAAACTTAAGTGTTTTGAAATCATAATAGGAAAATAGTTTGTTGTCAGGGGGGGTTCTGATTGTTTAAGCCAAGTAAATAGAGAATTGAAGCAATTCACACCAGTTTGTCATTTTATTTGTACAGTTTATTGCTTTTACTTTAAATTTTCCCGGAAAATCGAAAATTGAAACATATTTTTGATTTTAGGGGGATTAAAAAATTAAAATTTTGAAAATTTGAAAAATCCAAAAACATGATAAAATCT